>JANAVB010039620.1:21059206-21251747 GCA_029216955.1 Iris pallida | reverse complement strand
TATTCGTTTATATATATATATATATATATAATAGATATATATATATATATATATATATATTATATATATATAAACCAAAGCATGTGTCAAAGACCCGCAATTATATATAAAAAATATATAATGGCTGGGTGTCTTGACACAGGCTTTGGTGATAATATATATATATAGATATATATAATATATATATATATATGTCCGTGGGGTCGTGGCCTGTTGGTAGCGACGAGGGTCCCGGGCGGGTGGCCCGGGTTCGAACCCCTCCTTAGGTGCACGCGCCTAAGCTCTAGTAAAACGGATACCCAAAAAAAAAAAATATATATATATATATATATATATATATATATATATATATATATATATATATATATATATATATCTACGTTTCTCGAATTACCTGATTTCCTTCTAGACATAGCACAAGGAGAGATAGTCTATTCAGAAGCTGTCCCAACTGAAGACGCCAACATCTTTCCAGAGGAGGACCCCTAATAAGTGATAGAACTTTCGTTTTGGAATCCATGTTTCTTATCTAGATAACAAATACTTGGATATGGTAATTTTCCTGTACTTTGCTTATGTTAGTCCCGGGGCTTGATCAAAGATGGTAGACTCGATGTCGAGATCAGAGGTTCAACAAACGTTCACCTTCTGATTATTCTCGAGATCCAAGAGAAACTCTATAATATGAATCTGATTACAAAAGCAACAATAATCAGAAAGTAAATCTCACGTTCTTCCTTGCAATCGCAGTTGCAGACGGACAGAACTGAGTTACAACTCAGATGAAGGAGAAGAAAGAAGAAAGAAGAAGAGGAAAGGTTCTTGCTGCGGTAATAAAGATCACCGTTGCTCAAAGTAAGATTCGCCCCACCACGATCTGCTTCCAGGAACCAGCAAGTTCACGAAGAACTTCTGGAACGCTCGTAAGTCAAATTTTGAGACTTGAACGGGCTTCCTGGACTTTACAGACTCTCTTAACTCTCTTCTTGGTGCATCTTTCAAAGGAGGCCAAGGGGCTCTATTTATAGAGTGGAGTTGAGACTTCACCTCTTCTCCTATCCGATGTGGGACTAAAATACCAATACTCAAAAATAGAGTTTGATATTTTAGATCATCCCACAATCAGCATAGAAGTGTGCCAGTCCACGTCTATCCCCCGAACACTCCCGTGCATGTACGAGACATCCTGCAGTCCGTGTCCGAGTCCGAGTCCGCACAACAAAAATCAACTCGCATCCTTGTTGGATTTAATCATTTTTTCTTCTAGGAAAATACTCCCACATGGCACAAACTTGTGCCCCACTACACCTCATGTGCACACCTCAACACAAGCAATGCATTATATTGAGATACTCATAATTTGGTGTAGCCGATGTGGGACTATCTTTTCTAGTCCAAAGACAAAAACTCCAACAATCCCCCACATATCTCAATATATGGGTTGAACGTTCCCCACAGTGACTGCCCATCATGCATTAGGAGAGATGTCGCTACGACTTGAATCTTCCCGCATAGGTTAAATAACAGCATGATACAAGAATGGACTAAGCCTTGAATTCTGCATCATAACTGCAATTTTTTCTACTCACATAATGACATCAACTGTGCTTCTGGCTGCACATTGAAGGCCTTGTGCCAGTCTGGTTTCAGTGTATAATTTTTAGGCGTCTACAAGTTTACCCTCAAGAGACGGCCTGATATCTCTGTCCATACACTATAGGTGAGTTCTTTATAAAGAGTCATGGCATGAAGCATTGCGCTTTTTTGCGGTGCTACGCCGCTATGACATGGCCTAAAGCCGAGGCTTTACCCCACCTGGGTACCTCATCATAGTATCATTCTACTGTAGGATGAGGTCACAAGCCTCTTTGTAGTGCCAGTGGTGGCCCATGACGGTCGAGAGTCGCATTAGTGCGATGTCGTGGTAGTGCAACGATTAGTTGTACTGCTGCACGTCTGCGATAGGAATTAAGGAATAGGTTTTAGTTGGAAGAGTACTCAATCACAGTTAGGACTACTTGAGAAGATTCCTGTGATGACCCTTGAGAATCTCATTATAAACTATCTCAAAATTTGATTCTGACAGTATCTGTCTATCTTCCTTGTTCATCGTTGAATTTGATTCTTGGTATTCATTATTGACTTGATTTTCTACCAAGATAGCATTATGGGCTAGGTTGCCTCAGTCATGGAATCTAGAATCTTCTACAGCCATATCAGCTGGTTGGGCGATAAGATAGAGTCTGATTTTGGATATATTTCTCGGGTGTGGGAATTTAAGGTTTTCGCAGCCAGGCTAGCGACAACGCGAAAATTTTAAATACCATGATTCTAGATGTATGTACATTAGTTGTGGACTCTATGGATTATCGCAGCCATACTTACTGGTGTGACAAGGATTCTGGTGACATGGTTCTGGATAGACGGGTATGATTATTAGATTGCAGGATAGATACCATATAGATGGTGCCCTAGAGAATTTGAGTGGAATATCAGGGTGGATATTACTTGAGTGTCATGGATTAGATAGAGGGAGCTAGGCCACCTGTAGCGCGGCACCGTGCCCCGCACCAACAGAGGGATACACCCCAGAGGGGCAGGGCTTCTGTACTGACAGTCGAGTAGACCGACGCTACGGGTGACGGGTTAGCAGGTCTGTCTTCCTGTTCTTCTTTCCATCTTGTTGTGTGATTCTATTAGTACCTGCCAGGATATTGCTTGTGATTGCCTAGATAGCGTATCTACCCTGTTCGAGACCGTAAAATCATGACCAGTAGGATTGTGTTGCTTCGACTTTGATTTGCTGGAGGTTTGACCTAGTGGAGGTGCGATCATCTTAATTTCGAGGACGAAATTTTTTATAAGGTGGGTAGGATTATAACACCCAGTTTTCCAGATGAGGGTATTTTTGGAATTTTGTAATTATAATTATTATTTATTGATATTTAATTCGTATTATGATTTTTGGTAATTTTTAATAATTTCTAATCTATTTAAAAATTAGTTTAAGTCATGACTTGTGATTTTGATGTGCTGCTAGTGAAACCTGAGAGACTGCATAACCTAGAGCCTAACCATGTCATTAGGATGTTTAATTATCATTTTTAGCCTAGGGGTAATTTGGTCATTTTGACTTATTTGAATTATTTGGTGATTTGTTGAATTGGTGAATTCTAGTTTGACTTTGACTTGTTGAGACCTAGTGGACTAGCCTAGAAGCTAACCCTAGCCATGGTGACCCTAGTCTAATTTGCGTTAACCTATTTTAGTCATTAGAGAATAGTTTTAGAATGAGGAGATTTGGTTTAGTGAATTTAAGTCATGGTTTGAGGTTTCATGAAATGACTTATGGCTTAACTATTTAATTGATCATGACTTAAGCCCATGGGCCATTTAGTGAACCCTAACCCTAATTATTGAACCTATGAACATCCACATAGGGATCCCCACCCTATTTAAATACTTGTTCATTAGGGCTTGCCTATTTTTATCATTCCTACACTTGGAGAAAAGAAAGGTAAGTTTTCCCCTTCCAAAAATTCCCATTTTATTCATTTGATCTCCTTTTTCATCCTAGTCTTTTGCATTGGGTTCTAAATTGAGTTTATGGACTGTTGGTGGAGAGCCATTTCAGTTTGGGATCTATTTGGAGCATTTGGCCATCAAGAGGAATACCCCCCATTTGGAGCTTTTCCATGCAATTTGCACCAATAGGTAAAACCCTTTAAATTGATTTAAATTTTAGTTTTCTTTTCATGTAGGGCTAGATCTAGGAGTCCCCTAGGTGTCCCTGAAATTTAGGTAAATTTCGTGTCCGTTTGGTGTCCGTATCGGACACGTATCGTATTGTATGTTAGGTGTTCGATGAAATGCCTCTAAGGTTTTTAATTTTGATTTTTACTAAACTAATTACATGATTTTGAAGCTCTTGATGTGTACATTAATTATGTTGAGGACTGAGTTGGTTTTTGTGTACTTTTCGTGTCCAAATCGGACACGCACCGTACGCACGGGACACAGCACAGGCCTCGTGCAGTCCCCTGCTGCCCGGGTGTCCTATAGGACACGACACGGATTTTCATGGCACAATTTTTGGTGGACACGTGTGTGCTATCACTGACATCACCCACAGAAAGTTTCACGAATACTCGTTCACTGTGCGCGAAGATATCGAGGCTGTACTGTCTCGTGCCTGCTCGTGCACACTGTGCACGTCCCCTGCATTTCGGGGCTGACACAGGACATGACACTCCACCAGGACACATGGAATTTGGTGAGGTGATGGGTCCCATGTCTGACTCGACCCTCACCAAGTTTCGTGGCACTTGGTTACGAGTCGAGGAAGTTCTCGCGCTCGCATCGAAATGCCCTGACACGCACACACACGATTTCGAGCCACTGATACGGCTTCGAAACTAGGACACGACACATCTTGGGGTTCGTGCAGGCAATTGGACACGTCCCCCTAGTTTAGGTGGACACGTGGGCATGACCACGACTTGTGTCGTGCAACGTGTCGTGTCCTAGCTCACTCTGCACCTCAGCACGAGGATTTTTCTGAACTGTGTCATTTCTGTGTTAATTTTGTTTGGACACGTTCGTGTCCAGTTTCCTGGACACGAACACATCCCTCATGACACGTATGGCCTGTATTAGCCTCTGCACACATCAATTGATGATCATTCGGGTTTTCGATTCAATGGGTTGAAATTGGTCGAGTTTTCCATTCTCTGATACATAGGTTCATGTTTTGTTTAAATTTCTGAATTTAAATGTGATTACCAACCATTTTTTTTCCTGTTTTAAATTGTCTTTTTAACTCGTATGTATGTGTAATAGATACTGCTAATTGGTTTTTGTAAGTTGGATTAGGTTGCATAGTTAAATGGAATTTTTATGGTTTTCGAATGTTGATTTAGGTTCGAACCTAATCACTGATACTGTGCTATGTTTCAGATTTTAAAATGAGTTTAAATATAATTGTTTGGGATTCAAATGATGATTTTAACTGTGTTTATAGGTAATCTGAGGTTGGGGTTGGATTCGAAATTATGTTGATTTGCACTGTTTTAACTGATTTCATTTTCCCAGTTTTTTTGACAGTTCCAATTGGGTTTTTTGGAGTTTTGGGTTGATATACATACACATGTATTGATGTTATTTTAAAACTGTAATGTTAGGTTCCTGTGATGCAATGTCAGGTATTTGGAATATTGAGAGACTACCCTTGAGTGTGTGTCTCTATGTTTTTGTACATGTAGGTTTCATTTATATTCATGTTTCAGTTCAGGTTGCATATGTAGATGTGGGTTTTAGAGTGTTTGAGAGTGTTGGTTGTGAGGATAGATGGTTCACCCATATAGGTTGGTTCAGTCCCTTCTCTTTTCATAGGACCAATCACTCTACAATTCTTATTACCTAGGGTGTTCAGCCTAGTTGACACAACTGAGATTTCATAATATTGTGTTGGTATATATATATGCATCAATGTAATGTTATATATTAAGTATGTCATCACACCTTGATTTTTGTATGAATGGTTATATATATAAATTAGTTTCAAGTATCCATATGATGATATATGTCAAATTGATATTTGAATGTAATGTTAGATATGAATAATACCTGTATGCATATATGTAAGCAATGCACTATATGTATATAGGCAATGTATGTTGTGAGTAGAGTGGATGCATATAAACAAGATTGATGTGATGCAAATATATATATATATATATATATATATATATATATATATATATATGTGTGTGTGTGAATGTAATGTAAGCATGTATATATATATGTAATATGTGTTCTCTGTGACTTGTGAGTGTGTTTGGTTGTTACCCTAGGCTTGGTTAGGCTAGTGAGACTTGAATGGACTTGGTTTGACCAGAGTTGACCAAGAGTTGACTTTGACCTAGTTTGGCCTAGAAATCATGTAGATTGCATCATAGACTTCATTTGTCCTATTTTAAGCATATTATAACATGTACTGTTCTATTTAGGATACTGTGACTCCGGTGCAGACATCTGATATTACACTACTCTCTTCAGAGTAGCAGACGAGTACATTCTTTGATAGTTCTTTCATTTATTTGATGATTACTGTGATTCAATTCTAGTATAGTTCTATTTGATTCTCTGTCACAACATGTATTAATATTTTAGATTCATTTACTCGCAATACATGTACTTGATTTGTCTAACCCTATTCCCCGAATCACTCACAAGACTCATCTACTCGAAACACCTACAAGTATTAAATGTACAAATCATACAAGAATCATCATTACAAGAACGATAGCCATCGCTGCTGGGCCCGGTATGCGATGTTTCGTATTCAACAAGAATCACCAAACAAGAATGATAGCCATCGCCGCTTGGCCGAGCGTGCGATGTGCCGTATTCAACAAGAATCACCAAACAAGAATGATAGCCATCGCCGCTTGGCCGAGCGTGTGATGTACCGTATTACAAGAATGATAGCCATCACCGCTTGACCGAGCGTGCGATGTGCCGTACTCATTACAAGAATCACCTACAAGGATTAGTGTACAAGAATCTTACAAGAATCACTTCACTCAAATCATTGAGAAGAATCATCTACTAGAATCATCATGTACAAGAATCATTTACTAGACTCAAATTGTATTAGACTCACATTGGGATTACACTCAACTTATATTGTACAAACTGGACTTATAACATGTTACCCTAGTTCAGCTAGATCTTATTTTGCAGTCTACCTTGCCATCATTCTTCTTTTATTTCATTGCCTTACCTTCCTTGTACCTTTGCTATTTTTCGACATCATTACCTGTATAAAACTGCCATTATCATCAATATAACTGTCTATAACTGTTTTATAGTATTTGTCATTACTTGGATTTTCTGGATGAGATGTGCTCGTTCCTGTCCTGACTGGACCTGTTGAAAATATTACAGATGACCGCCCTGAGGACATTTGCCCTACTTGTCCTGGAGCAGGAGATGGCTTAGCTACCTATGGCCCCGACACTCAGGAGTGATTGGGAGATTTGCTAGATGTTTCGTTTAGCTTTCATGTTTTAGAGCTGGAGTTGTATATAAGTTTAGATTGTAGTTGAGATTGTTGAGGTTATATTATTAGTTGTTGGTTTTATTTCTGTTATTAGTTTTAGTTTTAAACTTCTGTGATATCTTATCGTCCTTAGACTGTGATTGAGACTCATTATATCTATACTTGTCCTCCGTTCGGAGTTGAGATTTGACAAGTACATTATACAATTGTGTGAGTTATTGATTAGATAGTAACCTAGGACAGCGTTCTACCGCCGACACTGCGGTGTAGACTGGGTGTTGTAACGCGCTCGTACCCTCACAGTGGGTGCGGGTCATGACAGTGCCAAACTATCCAACATGAAGCCTTGCGCTTCCGTGCGGGGTTACGCCGCTATGACATGGCTTACGAAGCCGAGGCTTTACCCTACCTGGTACCTCTTCGTGGTGTCATGCCACTGTAACATGGGGACATCGTCCTCTTTATAGTGCTGTCTACCTCTCTTTATTACGATTATCATACAGCATTAGGCTACCTGCCTATTTGCGGTGCTACTCCGCTGTGACTTGGCTTGCAAAGTCGAAGCATTACTCCTACCTGGGAACCGCATGGTGAAGTCACCTCACTGTAGCATGGAGTTACACTCCTTCTAGTGCTGTACTACCGTGCTTTCTGTAAAGCACTCCAGGCATTCACTCTGCCTGAGAACTCATTAAGGCATTTAAGCGAACCTTCCCACAGGATCCGTTTTCCGCAGAAAACAACAGTAGACAACAGTGGTTGTAGGTCCGTAACCTCTCCATGTCACAGAGGACAAGTACCCACCGTTCCTGATATTCTTCTGGTTAATAGCCCTTGAACCAAAAGCTAGATGCCTAGCAGATTTCTCTTTGAACTAATAGCATAAAACTTTATGGTAGGATTGTAATAACACAATATCAGAATGCCTTCAAGCCCATTTTACAAGTTGTGTCATCGACCAGCTGGCACTTGAGGCCCTTAGTGAACGGATCCGCCAGGTTCTCCTGACTCCGAATATCAATCACTGCAATGACACCTCTCTTGATGAGATTTTTTACTGCCCTCTGCTTCAACCGCACAGTTCTCTTCTTCCCGTTGAAGAGATCATTCGATGCCACCGCTGCAGTCTCCTGGTTGTCGTAGTATATCGAAATTACCGGTATCTGCGCCCCAACCACTGGAAGATCATACATGAGCTCCCGAAGCCACTCTGCTTCGTCTGCTGCGGTATCAAGTGCAAAGAACTCAGATTCTATAGATGATCGCGAGAGCATAGTCTGCTTCTTCGACTTCCACGATATAGCAGCTCCACCCATAGTGAATATGAATCCACCTGTGGACCTCTCGCTCTCTAATTCTGAGCCCCAACTGGCATCACTGAAGCCTTTCACTACCGGCGGATCTCCGCTGTAGTGCAGTACATATGTCTGAGTCTTCTTGAGATATTTCATAATCCGTTTCACAGCTTTCCAGTGCTCAATGCCTGGATTGCTCGTGAAATGACTCAGCATTCATACGGCGAAAGCTATGTCAGGCCTTGTGGCAGTAGTGGCATACATCAAACTCGCGATTATGCTTGCATACTCCAGCTGCCTGACGCTTTCCTTCGAGTTTGGCTCCAGCTTCTGATCACCCCGGTACGGCGTATCAATTAAAGGAAGATCATGATACCCGTATCGAGTGAGAATCTTCTCAATGTAATGAGATTGTGACAGCGCTAATCCAGTGTCTGTCCGGATGATCTTGAGTCCCAAGATAACATCAGCATCCCCCAAGTCCTTCATACTGAACTTCGTCGAGAGGAACTTCTTTGTCTCCGTGACACAGCTTATATCCGTACCTAGGATTAGCATGTCGTCCACGTATAGACAAACAATAACTCCTCTTCCATCAGCAAACTTCGTATAGACGCACTTGTCTGTTTCACTGACCCTATAGCCATTTGACCTTATGACTTTGTCAAACTTTTTATGACACATTTTGGGAGCTTGCTTTAAACCGTACAGAGATTTTACCAACTTGCAGACTTTGTCTTCAAGACCTTTGACGACAAACCCTTCTGGTTGTTGCATGTAGATCTTTTCGATCGGCTCGCCATTCAGGAATGCTGTTTTAACATCCATCTGATGTATCACCATCTTATGTATCGCTGCGAGAGCAATCAACATTATGATGGTGGTCATCCGGGCTACTGGAGCATACGTGTCAAAGTAGTCGATCCCTTGCTTCTGAGAAAACCCCTTTGCCACTAGCCTGGCCTTGAAATTGTCAATGGTTCCATCAGCTTTCATCTTTTTCTTGAAGATCCACTTGCATCCGATAGGTTTTGCTCCTTCAGGTAGATCAACCAACACCCAAGTGTTATTGGAGGTGATTGATTCAATTTCATTGTCTATCGCCTCCTTCCAGAAAATAGAATCTCTGGTCTTCATCGCATTATCATAGGTAAGCGGATCTGCTTCCACATGATAGGTGACAAAGTCATCTCCGAAGTTCTTCGGCCTCCTCGCTCGCTTCGACGACGGCTCAGCGAGTTCTGGTTCAATCGTTGTCTCCTCAGTAGCAACTTCATCTTGGACAACTGGCTCATTGAAGATCTCAGTCACCTTTGTACCTTCATTATTCTCTGGAATGTCCGTTAGAACAATGTTCTTGTGCCTTATAAATTTGTCTTCAAAATATTCAGCATCGTGAGATTCGATGATATGATTTGACTCAATATCAAGGAATCTCCGAGCATCATTCTTCTCGGCATACCCCAAGAAGATTGTCTTCGTAGTCCTTGTCCCCGGCTTCTGAATCTTGAGATCTGGGAGCTTCATATAGGCCAGACACCCCCACACTCGAATGACATTCAAGTTAGGTCTGACTTTGAGCAAGAGTTCATGAAGAGTTACGTCTGAAGTTGCATACGGCACTCTATTTAGAATAAAAGTGGCCGTCAATACAGCTTCTCCCCAGTAGCATTTAGGAAGACCCGCAGTTAGCAGCATTGAGTTTATCATTTCTGTCAACGTTCTGTTTTTCCTCTCCGCTACTCCGTTAGATTGAGGAGAATACGGAGCAGTAGTCTCGTTTATGATTCCATGTTCTTTACAGAACAATGTGAATTCATGAGACCGATACTCTCCGCCTCGATCACTTCTTAGCCTCTTGAGTTGTTGTCCAGTTTGCCGTTCAGCCTCGGCCCTGAACTCCTTGAACTTCTCGAATGTTTCGTCTTTAGACTTGAGCAAGTAGACGAACGCGTACTTTGAGAAGTCATCGATGAAGGTTATGAAATACTTCATTCCGACTTTTGTAGAGAATTGCTTGAAGTCACAGATATCGGAGTGCACCAACTCCAGAAGATCTGTTCTTCGATTGACCCGATGAAAGGGTTTCCTTGTGATCTTTGTCTGAGCACATACTTCACACTTCTCTACCTTACCCCCACATTTGGAGATAAGTCCTAGACTTGATATTTTGTTAATTATTTTACAGTGAACATGTCCTAGCCTGTTATGCCACAACTCAAGAGAATAATCAGAACGAGTGATTGTATTGATTACATTTGACTGGTTTAAAAGCTAAATTTTGAATATCCCTTCAGTTTGAAAAGCTTTTTCGAAGTATGTTCCCTTCTTGGACATCACCATCTGGCCAGCATTGATGTCCATCCTCAAGCTTGCGTTGCTAAGTAGTCTTCCAGAGATCAGGTTCTTTGCAATCACCAGAACGTGCTTCACACCTTGAAGCGTCAGAGTGTTCCCGGATGTGAGTTTCAGCTCCTCAGTTTCGACCCCCAGAACTTCAGTTTGGGCTTGGTTTGCCATGATAACTTTCTCAGAAATTGGCTGGTATGTGAAGAACCATTCCTTGCCAGAGCAGACATGGCAGGTCGCACCAGTGTCTATCCACCAGTCAGAGTCAGCCCCCACAGCTGTGACCTGAGCAATCATAGCAACCATGTTAGAAACCATGGAAACCTTGCTAGGCTCACCATGCTCATCTTGTTTGGGCTTGGATTTGCATTCACTCATATAATGGCCCTTCTTGCCACAGTTGAAGCAAGTCACGTGGGACTTGGACTTCTGTTGCTTGAACGAAGGACCCTTCACTTTCAGATTAGTGGAGTCCTTCTTCTTGTGATGAGAAGCCACCTGCTTCCCGTTGAACTCTCTTGTCTGCACCAAGTTGGCCTTAGCTAGTTGGTTGGACAGAGAGTCCATCTTCTGTTGAGATCGTATTTCGTCCTCAATGTGGATCTCTTGTAGGAGATCTTCCAAGCTAATGTCCAGCTTCTTTCGATGCATTCTAGCATAGAATTCGCTCCAACCAGCAGGAAGTTTCGAGACTATCCCTCCAACGACAAACTTGTCGATGAGGGGCATCTTCTCGTCTTCTAACTTCTGGCGCAACTTCAGGAATTCCTTCACTTGAGGTAGCATCGCCATCTCGTCTTCGAAGAGCCACTTGTGGTACTTCTCGACGATGAAGATATTGGACCTGTTCTCGTCATCTTCATATAGCTTACCCAAAGAATCCCAGATCTCTTTGGCCTTCTCTTTCTTGGAATATGACTCTGCCAGAGAGTCTTCCATAGAATTGAGAATCAGCAGTTTACATATGCTGTTTCCTCTCTTCTATTTGCTCTGCTTGACGAGTGCAGCAGCAATAGCTTCGGTAGTTCCTCCTTCTGGAATTGTCAGTTCATCCTCAATCAATACATGGTCTACTTCCACGAGTTGAAGATTAAGGGTGACCTTCCTCTTCCAGATTTAGAAATGTTTTTCGTCGAATTTTTCCAACTTGTTAAAGCTGGTATCGATGAGAAAAGCACGAGAGTTTTCCATTTACAAGGATCTTGCTTTGGGATTGTTAGTCCCGGGGCTTGATCAAAGATGGTAGACTCGATGTTGAGATCAGAGGTTCAACAAACGTTCACCTTCTGATTATTCTCGAGATCCAAGAGGAACTCTATAATATAAATTTGATTACAAAAGCGATAATAATCAGAAAGTAAATCTCACGTTTTTCCTTGCAATCGCAGTTGCAGACGGACAGAACTAAGTTACAACTCAGATGAAGGATAAGAAAGAAGAAAGAAGAAGAGGAAAGGTTATTGCTGGGGTGATAAAGATCACCGTTTCTCAAAGCAAGATTTGCCCCACCACGATCTGCTTCCAGGAACCAGCAAGTTCACGAAGAACTTCTGGAACGCTCGTAAGTCAAAATTTGAGAATTGAACGGGCTTTCTGGACTTTACAGACTCCCTTAACTCCCTTCTTGGTGCATCTTTCAAAGGAGGCCAAGGGGCTCTATTTATAGAGCGGAGTTAAGACTTCACCTCTTCTTCTATCCGATGTGGGACTAAAATACCAATACTCAAAAATAGAGTTTGATATTTTAGATCATCCCACAATCAGCATAGAAGTGTGCCAGTCCACGCCTACCCCCCGAACACTCCCGTGCATGCACGAGACATCCTAGAGTCCGTATCCGAGTCCGAGTCCGCACAACAAAAATCAACTTGCATCCTTGTTGGATTTAGTCCTTTTTCCTTCTAGGAAAATACTCCCACATGGTACAAACTTGTGCCCCACTACACCTCATGTGCACACCTCAACACAAGCAATGCATTATATTGAGATACTCACCATTTGGTGTAGCCGATGTGGGACTATCTTTTCTAGTCCAAAGGCAAAAACACCAACAGCTTATTCTGTACTTGTATTAAAATGTTTGGTTTTGTCTACTCTAGTCAGATTTTGTATTTCGCTACTATATTTTATTTCAAAATTTATATTTCAGTCTTATTTAATTACTTCTATGTGTGATTTTGTTCTTACTTTACATGTGGATGATATTAGTTTACATGCATGCTATATAGTAGTTGTGGGTTGGAGTTCATTCATGCAGTGGAGTATACATTGTTGAGAATAATATGGTTGGATCCCTTCCTAAATCGTATTAGTTGGCTAGGTCACGTACCAATCCTGTGTAGTTAGGGACTAGGATGTAACACATTGCTTACATAAATAAATTCTTCTTACACAAAAATAATACTAAGACTCAATAATAATAACATGTAAATAAGTACATGTTCTTAAATAAAATTCTTTCTAACACACAATCACGTAAGAAATAGTTATTATTAATTCCATTTATCGATTTACCAATATCATTGTTCAGGGCAAAACAAACTTTCATTCTTTGAAGTACACATTCTTAAATCATAATTTCTAACATGCAACCACGTAGTCTTATTAATCCAATTCCTATCGATTTACCAATCTCATTATTCAGGCTAAACAACTTTACATTCTTCTTTTCTCTATGTTACTTCGTACTTTCATTATTATATGTTCTTCAAAATTATAAATCAAGTGAAGGATCTCTATCAATGACAATTTTTAGTAAAGTTTTAAGAAAATAGCTATCAAGAACTACAAAAATATAGGATCAGGTTATTATATTTGTTATTAAATGTGTAATATTTAGGAAATATAAGTTTTGTCCACTCACTATCGACGAAATTCCTATTCATTCCGTTGAGAGATTCCCATTAATATCCTTCCTCGTACTCATCTTTTCTTGCAGCGGTTCGTTGCTTCACACGAGTTTTCTTCCCATAAGCCTTGTTTTCTTCTTTTTCTTTCCTTCTATTTCAAAATAGTATAATGGATACATGTAGTGGAGAATGAAAGGAGGGACTCCTTATATAGGCTTCAAAAACGGTTACATCCTTAATCATATTATCTCTATAGACTTTAATAACATTGATTCAATGAATGTAGTCACAATTCTAACCCAAATTTTTTTTCTCAAAAGATATTATTCCAACCGATTTCTCCTTTAATAAACAAACAATGTTAAAAGATTTGGTTCAATGAACTTAGTCATAATTCCCATCCAAACTCAAAACCAAAAATCTTCTAGGATAACCACCAAGATATTATCTTAATGGTTAAGATATTATTTTTACCATCAAGTTATAACCATCAAAATATAATTTTAACCACCAAGGTATAATGAATATCAAATCTTCGAAGATATCTTTATATTTATCAAGTATTTCAAAAACAAATCATAAGCTATCATGCCAACTTCTCATAAACTATTAAATTGTTGCGAAAATGAGAGTGAAAGAGAAGAAATTGATAGCCAAGAGGAATGTACGTAGCTTTTTTCATTGATAACATATAAAGAGGGAATGGGATAGAGTTTGTTGTTTGTATGGATAAAGGGCATCCATATTTGGGTCTATCCAAATCACAACACTCCCCCTTGGATGCCCACTTTAATTATTGTCTTATTAAAAACTTTTCTAAGAAAAAAACCATCTTTTGGGAAAAATCTATAGAAAAAAAAGAGTACAATAATATTCTTCAGGAATATGATTATTCAGGAATTCAAGTGAGTACGACTTACACTGCCCCGTTAAAAACCTTTCAAAGGAAAAATCTAGTAGAAAAAACCTCAACGAAGGAAAAGAGTACAATGCACAAAGACATGCTTCAAGATATCTCCATTAGCATCTTCGGGATGCATGCATGTTCAGGATACTCCCCCTCAAATTATAAAAATTGCATATAGTTCTTACATCAATAATAAAAGAAAAACAATCCCCCGGTACATCTAAATATTACATCACACCCCAACATTTGTCTATACATTTTTATACATTATTCTCATATCCTAACAATACTTGTAGACTTATTGGTCAATCCTGGAAGCTTGCAACTCTCCCTGATTGTTGAACGGTTGAAATCATAGCCATGAACATTCTCCGTTTGCTTTGATGAATTTTTTGCAGTGGTTTACTTTAATTTTCTCTAAAAATATTTGCAACACTATTTATAAAACATACCTTGCTTGTGGAATCCCTTTAATGAGTATCAGATAAATATCATTTACCTGTATATCTCATTAGATCAAAACATTCATCAAGAAAAATCTATGTGCCTTATCTCATTCCACTATATGTGTGTAGATGCATATCAACAAATTCACATTGAGTAAATGACAATAAAGAATTTGTATTTACATATGGTACTTTAGGACCAGAGCATGTTTTTTTGGTCATAACAGATCCGATTGACGTGACCATTTTAGGTATATATTTCATATTAAATCTCTACAGGAGATTTATCTCTACAGGATATTTATCTCTACAGGAGATCAATATTATCTTATCTTATCCCTTCAGGAGATAAATATTATATATTCATGAGATTATAGTAAATCTCTTCTAGAGATTAATATTTTCATAAAATTACGAGAGATCTCTTCTGGATATTTATCTATTCTAGAGTTTATCTCTTCAAGCGATTATATAAGATCTCTTTTGGAGTTTCCAATCTCTTCATAAAATTATAATCTCTTCGGGAGATTCCAATCTCTTCGGGAGATATTATCATATTTTTTTCTCTTCAAGAGATTTTCTCTTGAGGAGGTACTTTAATCTCTTCAGGAGGTACTCTAGAGACCATTTTGAGGAATCCATTCAGGGATTCCTTCATACACTTAATGAGCCTATCACATTCTTCTGGATGATTTTGTCCTTATATGGCTTATTTGTAGATCCTTCGGGGATAACATGGTAATTTTAAATCCTTCAAGGATATACTTGAAAAAATTTAAATCCTCGACCTTTGAGGATATATCTTATCGTATAGGTTAAGGTTATTATGATCGAAGAATACATTTATTTATATTCTATTCATAATTATTTTGAGAATTCTTGAGCTAACATTGCTCTTAAATATTTGGATCTCTATTAATTTGTTATAAACACCCATTCAAACCTACCGAATTTATTCCTTTTGGGTTTTGTATATAGGACAGACACCCATTCAAAACTATCGGGTTTATTCTTTTTAGATTTTGTACTATAGGACCGAATACTCCACATTTTGTGAGAGATATCGCATCTTGTCATCAGATTATCGTGGTTTAGTGTTATCATTTTATTTTATCACCCTTTTTATTCTTATTTGATAATGTCATTTATGACAAACATTTTTATTATAAATTTCTTTTAACTATGTATAAAACATAGATTTCATGTGTACCGGTACCTCTTTCTCAGTCTCTTCTGGAATCTAAGGTTTATCATCTACCAGAGCGATATACTTTGAGAAATTTGATCTTTGGTTCATGACATCTTCTGGACCGTCATGAACTTTTTCTCTATAGGTGATGCTTCTTCGGGAGCTGCTTCTTTAAAAGCATTAGGGTGTGCTATATTATTCGATCTCTTCTTCTGGAGAGCCGAATCTTTAAAATCTTTAGTATTATTCGGCATCTTCTTCTGGAGAGATGAATATTTAGAACATTTAGGTCTTACGCATTCTTATTATAGAACTTATTCATTTGTTGTCTTTATTTGGTTCTTTTGTTACTTCTGTCAGAAAATAGATTCATAGTTGGTATAACTATATATACAGCATAATCGAGTAAGCATTTAATTTATTTGTAATGAAGTGCAAGACATAATTTCTTCTAATTTATTCAAGATTAGATAAAGTGGAAGTATGCCATTATACATTCTTCTGGAACAATGTTTTACGATGTTCTTCTGAAACGATAATTCATGAAGTTCTTCTATAACGATAATTCATGACGTTCTTCTGGAACAAGCATTTATCTTCTTCTTATCTCCCCCTAACGACGAGAATTCTATCTTATTAACGTGACAAATAAAAAACTTATGTAGAGAAGATATAATAATCTAATGAGATTTCAATCAATACCAACATAAGTCATATAAAAAAAATTAATTTGAGACTATGCTACTTGTTATTCATATACAATCTTCAGGATTGATGGTTTAGAAACAAACTTATCTTTGAGATCAAGGGTGTATGCTACAATTTGGTAAAAAAAAATGATCACACGAATTAGTTATAATAATTCTTATCATCATTGTCCCAAAATGTCTTAGTCAGAATATCTTAGTCGACCATGTCACAGTTTAAAAGTTATAGGATCATTCGGCTTCTGGCTCACAATGAACTTAGGATTGAGCTTCTGGCTCAATGTAGTATGTGACTTGACAAAGTGAATAGCTGGATAATCTCTCTAGGATGAACTTCTGGTTCTCTAGGACGAACTACTGGTTCTCTAGACTAGTGGTTACAAAAAAATTTATTTATTTGCTCAGCGTTTTAATACGAGACCCACTTTTACTCTCAGAAAGAATCTTCTAGAATTATGAGAGTATAAAATAGTTTATATAAGTGGGTGGGTTCTATTGGGTACAATTAAGTGGGCTCTGCCGTAGCCTTCAATAATATGACTATGTCCAGCTATTATGGATATTATTTTCACACTAGTATTCTTGTTGGAAGAAAATATTGTATTCTTAAGGACGGTGTTGGTACGTAGTACTATCAGTCATGCATAAAATGTCTCTATCTAGTTTTAATGGATTATAGTTTCTAGATATGTCAATATCTTATCAATAGTTACAAATAAAAATATTATTAATCAATAATTATAATAATAATAATTCTAAACATAGAACTTCGGGTCTATGATGGTTGGAAGAACAATGATGTATCCATAGTATTTTCACGGAAAGAACAACCTTATGGCACCAACTTTGAAAGTGTATAGTTTAGAATATATACAACTACATTATTGAAATACTAACATTCAGGTTGGTATTTTCATTTTTAGTCTTTCGGGGGACAGTGATCCGCTACGACCTGCAAAAAATT
The DNA here is from genome assembly GCA_029216955.1 of Iris pallida. NCBI lineage: Eukaryota > Viridiplantae > Streptophyta > Magnoliopsida > Asparagales > Iridaceae > Iris > Iris pallida. The sequence goes on along the minus strand of JANAVB010039620.1, from coordinate 21,233,978 downwards.
AGTTACGGACAACTGGTTTCTTTCGGACATGCAGCGCAACACCTGTCATGCATGCACCCATTTGGGTGGTACAAAACTCAAGCAAACAAATAGCTTATATTGTGCCAAAAAAAAAATTTCAATATCTCCAAGATAATCCAGCCTTCAAGCAGATGAAAGACATGGAAATAATGACAAAATGTAGAACAGTTTAATCAAAATATCATCTATGGAGAGATCTAGGCAACCATACCACTATATATGCAATTTTAGATTCTCTCTAGTATATGCATCCATATTATGTTAAGGATACATGTCAATCCTCAAAATATAATAATTCTCTATAGTCCTATCCTCTTCCCTAGAAGAGTTTTAATATCAAACAAATAGTCTTCAACAATAATAGATATAAAACAGAGCTTTGTACATCAACATAACAAATATACAAAGTTTAGCAATTAAGCTCCATAAAGTTAATTCATCTGTAACTTTAGCAATTAAGATAAACTGCAATATTCAGATACCTGAAGACTTTATGATAGTTTCGGCTCAGAAATATAACTTTGGGCTCCAAACAAATTATATGTTCAAAGTGGTTGCAGAAAACATACCATAGTGAAGAAACAAATATTGAATAGTTGGCATTCCAATTTAAAGAGTGTTGACTTATCATACTGTTGATAAACTTGAGTTGGGATTCAAAACATATATCCATTGCCAATATCCCATTTAGATTTCTGGTTTCATCCTAAAGGTATAGGCCAATACATTAACTTACAATACAGGTTTGGTATCATTTTTTATTGGACTATCCATCTTTTCTTCTAATATGATTGGATTGATATTGGCTTGTATCGGCTGTAGCAAATAACATTGACTAGTCTACTTCTAGTCCACCAATTAAACCCGTCAAATATATCCATATAGGCCAAAGTATCTATATAGGCCAAAGTCGTTAACAGGGACCACACCGGTGTCTGGACATTGTTGAAATAGAAAAACCATAATTATTATTTTTTATATATGTTGATCAAATCAACAAATGTAAACATGCAGTACGGGTTGCTTTGGTTCATAAGTTCCAGGCCTTGCTTTGGTTCATAAGTTGGTTCTAAATATAGCATAGAGTGCTAGTCAAAATATATAAGAGTTGCTTCGTGAACTTCAAGCAGGCGAGACAGAATTACATCTTTATTCACAGAAAGATCAAAATAATTGATAAAAAAATTCTTAGTCAAAAGAAAATGATACGAATTTTGTAAAAACATCAAATAATGCAGAGGCTATTTTGTATCATACAACTGTACTATACCCACCATATAAGTGATCAGAGAAGATATAAAAAGTAAAACAAATAAACATTGGTCAAATATATAAAAAACACTTTCTGAAAGGATCAATAAGGACTTATTTATTAAAATCTATCTTTTCTTGTTTTTAACTAGCATGTTATGTAAATATTTGTTTTATATGTGTTAATACCTTTAAGACTAGATCTTATCTTTAGAAGATCAACAGAGAGAAGATAGGTAGCAAAAAGCATTAAGATTTTGGTATATTTACATCTGACCTTTTTCGCATATTCGTATCTGACATTTTTCGGATGTCTGACCTTTCTTGTGGTTTCCGCATCCGCATCTGGAGGACCTTTCTCATGTTGTTCGCGTCTGGAGCAATGGTGTTCTAACTTGGTGCGGAGCAATGGTGCTCTAAGTCGGTTAGAGTTTCGTGCTGATAACGTGTTGTGAAAATGAGAGAGAAAGAGAAGAAATTGATAGCCAAGAGGAATGTACGTAGCTTTTCTCAATGATAACATATAAAGAGAAAATGGGATAGAGTTTGTTGTTGGTATGAATAAATGACATCCATATTTGGGTCTATCCAAATCATAACATAAACCAATTTTTCATAATCTATTAATTATCTGACTTCCATAATCCATTTATCCACCTTATCATAAGCTATTAAGCAATGTAATGAGCCAAGGGGAAAAGTCTAATCCAAATTCAAATCAAATGAATTAACTCGAGCTTAAGTCAACCAAACTTAACTCAAAGACAATTATATCAAATCATGGTCTAAAGACTCAATCCATATGGACAAACCATATTAGAAATTCATGTAAAACCAACTAAAAGACTATGTCATAAAAAATCAATTCATAAGCCACCGAATAAATTTTAATTTCGAATCAAACGATCTTTTATTCCCGACTTCAGTCTTTATTAAATATAATTGAATCTTTCGATCCATATTATATGAAAAAAATAAATAAAATTAATACAAAAGGGAACACTAAAGCCAAGTCTACCTTACATAAGTTCTACTCGGATCAAGGGCATTACACGTGTAACTGCCTATTTTCAAAAAATGAGGGTAATTTTATCATTATTCATATTCTAATATTTTTGTGAATATTTATTTATTAATATTGTATTTTGGGGATTAGTTTAGTCGGGTTTGAATTTTGTCTAGTTTTGACTTGTGTTAGTGGTCCGGGTAGTTTAGACTCTAGTCGGAATCCAAAGATTAGCTAGGCATTGCCCACAAACTCATCTCATTAGCTAGTGCATTTAGACTAATCCCACATGACAAGTTTAGTCATTTAAAGTTTAGAACTTTGACCAATTTGACCCCAATTTCTTGCATGACTTAAATTAACCAAAAAGGACCTATTAGGCGCATATTAGATATTTTCCATTGGCCTAAACCTAACCCTTATGACAGCCAAGAGAGGGAGGGGAGATTCATCTCCATCATTTCCAAGTAGCCTCCATTTGCTTCATTTGGTGTTCTTCCCCAACTTGAGAACAAATCCCTTTGTTTTCTCCCTCAAATCCACTCATTCTTCCACCAAATCCTCTCATTCTTGCAAGGAGAAGGAGCCTACAAGGATTGTGGAGCCAAGAGCAAGGAGGAGAGTCCTTTTGCTAGAGGAGTCCGTGTCGGATTCATGTCCTTTGGATTATTCATTGGAAATCAACTCCCAATAGGTATCTCTCTTTAAACCTTCTCCATTTCATCTTTTCCTTGTATATTTGTTAGTTTTAAACCCATAGGAGCCACCCCCATGCATGTACCACCCTTAGGAATGATTTAGAGGCTCATTTGAGGGCTCATTTGGAAGTTAGGAGTGGTTTGGTGTCACCCATGGAGAAATTTTGAGAATGGCCCACCAAGTGTTTATAGGAATGTCCCATAGGCTATTTTGACTTCTAATTTTAGTTTTGGATGTGTTAGAGAGTAGATTAACCATGGTTAGGATGTCTAGATTTGTTCTCATTTGTATACCAATGTTTGAATCTATGTATTATAGCCTACAAGTTATATTTTTATGTAAAGATCTCAAATTTTGATATATACTATATAGTGGACTGTTTTTGATATGTTAGATTGTATATATATATATATATATATATATATATATATATATATATATATATATATATATATATATATATATATAGGTGTGTGTTGTTGTGTCTTTGAGTGTGTGAGAGAGGGGATGTTAGAGTGGTTATGAGAGGGGATTTGTATGATGAGATGAGAGTGAATGTGTTGTGTTGTGGAGAGGGGAGAGTGGTTGTGTTTGCATGTGTGTTTGTACTTGTGTGAGTTAGATAGAGATAGAAGTATGTGTTTGTGAAGAGAGAATGATGTTAGTATATGTGTTGTGAAAGAGAATTTGTTTAGTGAGATGTATGTGTGCATGTGAGAGTGATAAGTTGAGAGGAGTGTGCGTGTTATGTGATGTAGAGAGAGGGGATCATAGCAGGAATTACTGTAGCAGTCCCAGTAATTACTGTAGCAGCAGTTTTAGTAGCAATAGGGCAGCCCCATTAGCACCCTTAGCCCCTATTGTCATTTACCCCTTGTTCCCATGTGTGAGTGTTAGTATAGATGAGTTAGATGGATAGTTAGATGAGTAGGTATGTGTTAGGATATCTTGAATAATTAATATGTTAGTGGTTATATGTTAGTTGTTAGTTAGAAAGTAGATGGTTAGATATTAGTATCTTAGATGTTAGCTAATATATGTTAGTAAGTTAGTGAGTTAGCTAGTATATGTTAGAGTTTCTAGTTAGTGTTTAGATATGAGTTAGTGTCTAGATATAGAGAGTATCTCATTAGGAGTTAGTATCTTACTAGTATGAGTGTCATGGTTAGTGTCTTAGAATCTAGAAGTGGGTATCCTAAGATACAAGTGAGTATCTTAGAATGGAGAGTTGGTATCCTAAGATTTAGCAAGGTAATGGTTTACCTTACCTTAAGGTAAAGGGGTTTACCTTATTACAAGGTAAGGTTTTGAGTTTGCCTTCAAGGCAAGGTATTGGATTTACCTTCAAGGTAAAGGAGTTTACCTAGATACTAAGGTTAGATGTTAAGATATTGGTTAGCTAGTAACTTGGGGTATATGGATAGATACTAGATATCTAAGGTATTAGCTAGGTAATGGGAATTACCAAAGATAAGGGTAAGGTAATAAGCTATTGGTAGAATGTTAAGATAGTTAGATAGATGGTTAGATGTTAGAGTTATATGTTAGAGATATCTTGGAAGTTAAGATATTTAGTGAGTTAGTATATCTTAGTACCTTAGGATATGTTAGTGTCCTATCTAGAAGTATCTTGGGATACTAGGATTAGTGTCTTAGGAATAGATAGAAGGTATCTTGAGATACCTGTTTCACTTAACAAAATGCCTAAAATTGGCTTTTGAAAGAAAACTAGAAAAAGTACAAAAGTACAAATTGTTCTAGGAAGTATTGCTATGGAAGTCTGATCTGAGAGCGATCACTTTGTTCCTTGGACCATACGATGATGATGAAGAAAACTGCTTGAAGAAGACGAACAATCGGAAGAACTAAGTCACCAGAAAGGTATCGAGCAACGGCACTGGTGGCACAGTCGAACGCTTTCTTGCTTTGCTTCACCCTGTTCTTGAAAAAAAAGTTGAAGAAATGCTTCTGGGAATATCACTCTGAAAGTATAAGTTTTCTCAGAATCTCCTCTCCTGTCTCTCTTCTCTTTATTCTGTCTGTGTTAAAAATAAGTCTATTTATAGACTAGACCCTCTGTGCGTAAAAAGTAACAAAGTTGGGTCTCTACGCGAGTAACTGTCACCCACGATGAAAATCATCCTCTACGCTTGATGACACGTGTCCCATTACTTCAACAAAATGGGAGAGCACGTACACATGTTCCTCGATAAGTGTGGCATGAAAGCCACGTAAGCAGACCACGTTCTCATGTAGCCAGAAAAGATCGGACGTAAAAATGACCCAAAATATACTTCCTGCGTAAAGTAGCAGACTGGGCGTAAAATAGCCCAAAATAGACTTCCCGCGTAAAGTGGCTGAAAACTAGCCTTGAGCGTAAAATTAGCTCAAATATACTTTACGTGCACAACAGCCTTGAGCGTAAAAGCTCAAAAAGCTTTCGTGCGTAAAAGAAGCAATCTCTTGAGCGTAAAGTAGCCCATCTGCACACCAAACGATAAGTGTTGGGTTTGGTGTAAATCAAATCTTCTCAACTTCTGTGCTGTCCGCTGTCAGAAAATAATTATGTCAGAACAGTATCACGCGCATTAAATGCATGATCTGACAGCCTGTCCCTCGCGTAAAAAGCTTTGAGAATAGCTCTCGCGTAAAGTAGCTCGCGTAGAGTTTGACTTTGTTTGCTCTCTGCGTAAAATCTGAGTCTGACTCTGTTTGACTTGCGTAAAGTTTTCAACTTCTTTGACTTGGTCCATGAAGTACTTTTTACGCTCCTACAAGACCCCCTTCAAAGTTTTTAAATATATTTCAAAATTTGAAATACTTTGAATAGAAGCGTAAAATTCGGGATATTCAATAGCCTGCGTAAAATTCAGGATGCCCAACGGTCCGCGTAAAAGTAGAGATATCCAACAGTCGGCGTAAATTTTGGGAATTTGAACCGAATTCAAAAATTTTCTATAAATAGAGCTCTTCGAGTACATAGAGAACTTTACTCGTCCTCTGCAATCCCGAACTTCTTTACTCTTCTTTCTTCGAAATCTCAACTCAAATCCATGGCCCCCAAGAGCAAGACCGCCGTCGGCAGCAAGGATAAGAAACCTGCCGCAGCTTCATCGACGGCCGACCGCGCAGAAGCCACCATCCCCTCATCAGTAGCACCCCGTCGTACCAACCCCGCTGTGGCTCCGGCCATGAAAGATAGAGCACTACTTTCGGCCGTGAACTCATCGGAGAAGAAGACTCGACAACTTCACGCCCACGTTTATACATGTTAGCATAGAATTTGAAATAATAAAATACGTCCACGTTATACGTGTCATCATAAAAATCAAAATACGCTCACATCAATATGTGCCAGAGTAAAAATTAAACTACGCTCACGTCATCATGTGCCAGCGTAAAAATCAAAATACGCTCACATCAATATGTGCCAGCGTAAAAATTAAACTACGCTCATGTCAGCACGTGCCAGCATAAAAATTAAAATATGCTCACGTTAACACGTGCCAGCGTAAAGTTTAAAATACGCTCACATCAATATGTGTCAGCGTAGAAATTAACAAGTAAAAAACTTTGCGTAAAAACAAAGAACTTTTACACTTTGAAATTTTTATAAACTTTAATTTTTGCGCATAAGTGTAAAGTTTGCATAGTCAGAGTCTTTAATCTTTATGCGTAAAATTCAGACCAAGTCATCTGCGTAAAAATTCAAATTAGATTTTTACTAACTTGATTTTTCTTTTTTTCTTTTGACAGTGGACTTGCAAATTCACCCACTTGCAGAAATATTCGGCTCGCCAGCTGGTATGGTGGGCTCAAATTACTTGGAGAATTTGTCCCACGGGAAGTTCCCTCTGTCAAATCCAGAATACCCTGAAGGGAGACAAAAACTGATAGCTGCCCGGGGGACAGGATGATGTTGTCTATGATAAATGGGGAATTGTTGGTATCGCTAGATGACCAATAATTTTTGAAGCCAACCTTATTGTTCGGGGATACGATAGATTTCCAATCACAAACACACCCCAAGAAAGAGTCCTGGGTGTTCAAGTTCGGAGAGAGGGCAATGTACCTCCCAGACATGCCCAGGGATTATCCCCTATCCGCATTTGTCCATGCCACCCATCTTCGACAAATGCTATGGAACCTGACTCCCAGCAGTCATGGTAGGCCGGGAAGGATCATTTTCAAGAGGGATAGAGCCAATGAAATGGGCTACCACATCAGTGCTCCAAGTGGTGGTGTCGTCCCATTCTCCGGTCTCCTGCCTGGATTCACACCGAGTGAAGATTCAGCTCTGATTCAGCCGGTGCAGACCCCAATGTTCATTAACAAATTCATAAGGGCTACAATATTATATCCTCAGGCCAACCCTAGGCTACCGGGGTGGTTGACTCCATATAATCAGAACTGGATTCAGCTCAGTGCCTAGATCATGAAGAATTTCAAGACAGACCTGGAAGCCATCGGCCTGTATGAAGCGGTAGCCTCTACGAGCCAGGGTATACCGATGAACAGTAATCTGTTCTTGGCTCTGATGGAGTTATATATAAGTTCAACAGGAACTTTTGCAACTCCACTAGGTGAGATGGGTCTTGCCCTGCACGAGATGCAATTCATCTCTAAACTGTCGATGGGTGAAGCTCCTTATGAAGAGTATGTTCCCTCCAATCAAGAACTAGCAGAAGTCAGAGAGAAAATCCTCGATTGGTTGAGGTCTACCAAGAACTGATGTGCCATTACTTAATTTTCACCTCTATGTATGATAGTGGGTCGCACTTGGCATATACTAATAAGTGGACAACCTATCTATTCTACCATGAAAATAGGATATCCGAGAAGGGAAGATTTCAAGAAAACAAGGCTCCAACCATCAACCCTTGTTCAATAATCCCTTCAGATCTGATCAATAGTTTAATGATCTCACATAAATCTCCGGACCAGTATCTGTCCAAAAAGACCGGAGACATCCCTGCAGGGACTGAAACCTTGAGCCATCTGAGGCATGGTAGTCAGAAGATCTCCAGGGAAGCCTTGCTGGCAGGCTTTCCGTCTCTGTGGCTACGGAGATGGGTTATGCCCGGTATCAGCACAGTAGACAGAATTCACCAAAACGTATTGTGGCCGGCAGTACATTTGGTGTTTAAGGTCAGAATCAACCTGCTATCGGCAATGGTGTGCCGAATAAACGCAGGTTTACGGACCTTTGGTGAGGAACTAATCAATAATGCTCCTCACCGAAAAGATTTCCCAAGGGTGGAGATACCCTACACTTATCTAATGGGTTGGCTACTGCATCATAACTGTAGTCTGTTGCCACTAGGCCCTGGAGATAACACGGAGGTCTTCCTCCAGAAATTCAACAAAGCCACATGGACTGCAACTACAGTGGCAGATACCCGAGCAGTGCTGAACTATTCCCATGGATGGAACTTCTTCTGCACAAGGCCACCAGTTCCAGCCGACTGCCTCGACGTACAGTTTGAAAATAGAGTAGAAGGGAAGACTTCATTGCCCATGCCAGTTCTCAAATGGCTAATATGTATCCGACCCTCACATCTTATGTACAGGAATAAAGACGACTGTACGTTCGAACCATATCTACTAAGTCGGTTCGCTCGCCAATTTGGATATGACCAACTTCATGTTGGTAATCCCTCCACCAGCTTCTACCATTATGGGAAGCTAATTGATGGTGCGAGAGCCTGGAGATACTTTAGCACTGCTTGTACCGGTGCTAAATTCAGAGTATCGACTGCTACCAGCACAACCGAGCTACGTATACTTCATACGTATGCTCACTTTTATGCATCTATCCGCTCCTTCGTCCATGGCTACAACATGAAAGGGAGTTTTAGATGGCCCAAGGAGGGGAATATTGAAGAGCCAGTCAGGGTATTTCCAGACATACCCGATGACGCTGCTGTTCCAGATGAGTATCTGGAAGTCATCCCTACGGGAGCTGGGGAAATAGTTATGGGACCAATCATTATCGGCAAGGCCCAGAAACGGAAACAAGGTACAACTGTTACCCTTCCAGAGAAGACTCCCCTAGAGAAGAAGAAGAAGGTTACCGTCAAAGGGCCTTCTAGACAGAGGGTCGCTACTCCAGAGAGCGACACTCCAGTCGAGGAGCCACAACATATTGCATCTTCTTCGACTCATCCTGGACAAGGATCCTCTGCATCTCAACCGACAACATCAACAGAAGGTGTGGGGGTTCTATCTCCGGGACGCCTCAGCTCATCACTTCACCTGTCTTTGCCACAAAAGACACAAGCTACTGAAGACGCTGCCACTACACATACTGTTGATCGAGAGCTCATCCCATCAGATGAACCGGCTATTACTTTCGATGATGATGACTGGGATGGGGACTATGACTCATACTTGGCACGTCCTGCACCTACTCCAGGTAAATAAAAATCACACAAAATCTATACAAGATTATGTATTATGATTTTGTATATTAACTTATTTTGTTTAGTTTGTAGGTGTCATCATTGCAGCAAAGCCTGTAGCTCCTCCTCCTCAAGAAACTATTTATGAGGAAAACACGGAGTCTGAGGAAGAGGGTTCTTCTTCAGAAGAAGATAATGTCCAGGAGGAAGTACAACAAGAGCCCGAAGTAGAGGCTCGGCCAAAATTATCTTCTCTTGCTGAAAACAGAGAAGATGAACAAACTGCAGAAAAACCAACTGCAGATGAAGAAGTGGCTGCTGAGGAAGAGACAGACTTCAATGAAGAAACTGAAGTACTCCCAGATCCTGAAGAGCCAGTAGCCTATGAAGGTGATGAGGATATAGTCGACCCATCAACTGAAGCTGGAGATATGGTATTAACATCCTCAGTTATTGCTACTGATCTGGTACAAGTTCCCGAGAAGATAGTATCTGAATCGGAGCCAGTTACCATAACTAACATTCCTTCCACACCAATCACTGCCACCGAAACTCAAGTAGTTTCGACTCCAGAAACGGCTGGAGTAACAATTGCTGAAGACATTGTCCCTAAAACTCTTAAAGATCACTTAGCTATGGTAGCAATGACAACATCGACTTCATCTCAGTCTGCTACCAAAGCAACAACATCTGCTCCTAGTCTTCAGAAAAGGGATCTGATAGACATTGCTGCAACGCCAAGCTCGAATGCAGAAATGAATCTCTTAGTTGAGCTTCATACTGAAACTTTCTATAAGACCCTGGCAGCTCTGATCAAAATGGTCCTGAAGAAGGGCCTCAATTATGAAAGTCTAAAGGCTACGATTGCTCTTACTATCAGGAACGTCGTCATGTTTAATGATGCAGCGAGAGCAGCGGTGCTGTAGAAGGTCGTAGAGGAACTTGAATAGCCCATTAGAGAATATCTAAGGCTGTCAAGTGAAACCATCGAAAGTCTCATCCAAAGTGAGTATGAAGCTTTATCAGCTGAATACTTCGCTCGGGAGACTACTTTCAATGAAGCTCTCCAAAAATACAGTACCAAAGTTGCCAAAGAAAAAGCTTTTTTGGCTGGAGTTAAATCTGAGCTGGATATTCAGCGAGAAGCCTATGAAACTTCCAATATAAGAATTTATCAACAAAATGATAGGATTCGTGAAGTTGAGGCTGAATTGGCTCGCTTGAAGGTGGAGAGGGAGCAGTTGATCACAGTTCGAGACCAGTATCTGACGCAAAGCTCAATCTTGGAAGAGCAAGTCTTCGGTGCTGAAGCTACTATCAAAACCTTTGATGAAGCCAAAGATAAGATGATAGCTACTTTCGTCGACTTCTCTCATATTTGTACTCCAAAAGCTCGGCGTACTCTAGCTACTACAACTGTGATGAACTCTCGCGAGAAGCGTCTAGCAGAGCTACAGAAATTGTTAGAAGATGTATCTGCTCCGCCTTAGGCAAATAAAGAGCTTTTGTATTCTTCTTTTTGTTCATCAATAAAGAATTATGTATTCTTCTGTCTTTTTCATTCTGTAATATTTTCAAGACATGAATGAAATATTTTGTTTTGTGACCCTATCATTTATTTTGAATTTAAACAATAGGTATGAGATAGAAAACACTTATCAGAGGTAATATGGACATGGTAAGTCTTCTAAACACAATAAATTATATCTATCCAGAGGTAATGTGGACATGATAGATAATGAATCTTATTTTCTTTTTGGAGCGTACAATGCTGTCAGAGGTAATATGAACGTGACAAATCGTAACAACTCAAAGAAAAATAGATTGATATCTATTCAGAGGTTATGTTGACATGATAGATAGAAAAAGAAGTAGACTTAATATTTACTCAGAGGTCATGTGAACATGATAAATAATAAATCTCTCTTTTTTAATCAGCTGGTAAGACAGAATATAAAAAATTAAGAAGACAAATAATCAGCTTAACCAAACATTGGTAGCTGGAAAATAAAGAAGAAATTCAGACATAGTATTTCTTCAAGAATTTGCCATTAATTGGCATCATGAGAAAATCTCTATTAGGTTTAGACAACCTATAGGCACCATTAGAGAATACCGTCTCGACGACATAAGGACCTTCCCATTTCGCTTGGAATTTTCCTTTGCTCTTATGAGGCATCACCATCGGTCTTCGAACAGCTAGAACTAGCTAACCAACTTTAAATACCCTCTCTTTAACTTTACGATTGAAAGCTCGAGATATGCGGGCTTGATATAATTCAATGTGCTGTTGCGCTTGAAGACGTTTCTCGTCTAGACCTTCAAGTTCTTGAAGTCTCAATCGATCATTATTCTCTATAGTTAGCTCATTTGTAATGGCTATTCTAAGAGATGGAATCTGGATTTCTAGTGGAAGAACAGCCTCACATCCATAAACCAGTAAGAATGGTGTAAAGCCAGTAGGAGTTCGGACTGTCGTTCGATATGTCCATAAACATTCTCCAAGTTTCTCATTCCAATCACGTTTATTAGAAGAGACGAACTTTTTGATAAGTTTAATGATTGTCTTGTTGAGAGCTTCGGCCAAACCATTAGCAGCTGGATTATAAGTCGTAGAAGCCAGATTTTGGATCCGATTCTTATTACAGAATCGATAAAATGCCTGACTGGCAAATTGGGGTCCATTATCATGAATTATCCTTCGGGGAATCCCAAAACGATAAATAACATGGTGTTTGGTGAAGCTAACCACATTTGATATTTTTTACTTCAACAAGGGAAACCGCTTCCGCCCATTTAGAGAAATAATCGGTTATAGCCAGGATAAACCGATGTCCCTTAATAGAAGGAGGATTAATCGGACCAATAATATCCATGCCCCAAGCTTCGAAAGGCCAAGAAGCTGCTGTAGGATGTAAGAATTCAGATGGTTAATGAATAAAATCGGCATAAATCTGACATGCTTTACACCGTCTGGCATAATCCACAGCATCTGCTATCGTGGAAGGCCAATAATACCCTATTCTTCGAATACGGTCCTGTAATTTCGGACCCAGTTGATGGGCACCGCAGACACCATCATGAGCTTCACGGAGTGTTTGCTTAGCTTCATTCTCAGAGAGACAACATAGTAAAAGTCCGTCATAAGAACGACGATATAACATATGTAAGGAAGAATCATAGTAGAATCGAAATGATCGTCTCTTAATTGATACAGCTTCTTTTGGATCTTTAGGTAAAATCCTATGAACCGTATAATCGATGAATGGACTTCTCCAATCCCTTTGTTGAGAACTTGATTCTGTAGTATAAATTTGTTCAATATACAAATTATTCTTTACACAGAATAAGTCTCGATCCAACAAAGTAATGGTGTTTTGTCTTCGAATTGGAACAGCTAAATCTGTAGCTAAGCTAGCAAGAGCATCAGCTTCCAAATTTTGAGAATGTGGTACGAATTCAATGAAGAATCCTTTGAATGAAAGGACTAATTCGACTACCACTTGATGATAGGGAATGAGGTCAGGATTTCTGACTTTATATGTCCCTCTAACTTGATTAACAATCAGTTGAGAATCTCCATAAGCTTCTAGGACTCAATGTCCAATTGTTTTGCTACGTGGAGACCAATTAGTAGAGCATTATATTCTGCCACATTCTTGGAGCATGGCTCATTGAGAGAATAAGTACGGTATATGACCATTTTGTCAGAAGAAACCAGGACGATACCTACTCCGGAGACAATATTGCCTTTAGGTCCAACCCGTGATGCTTTATCAAAGTATAGTTGCCAAATGTCATCCCTCAAAGCCATGTTGCAATCCACGACTTCATCTGGAATGTCCTCATAAAGCTTAGATGTTTCTGGTATAGGGTGAGCTGCTAAGAAATCAGCTAATGCTTGACCCTTCACTGATTTTTGAGGTACATAGACCATGTCATAAGGAGTAAGCAACATAGCCCAGGTGGCTAGTCTGGAGTTAAGCATGCTCGATTTTCTCATCAATATCCGAATAGGATTTATTCTGGATATGACATGAATAGTTTGTCCTGACATATAATGTCGCGTCTTTTGAACAGCGAAAACCAAGGCCAGACATTCTTTCTCCACAGGAGTATACCTGTGTTCAGCTCCAACCATCATTCGGCTAAGATAATAAATTTCCTGTTCATGACCTTTATCACTTTTCTGTGCAAGAAGAGCACCAAGTGAATGATCCAAGGCTCGAACATAGAGCAAAAATGGTCTTTCTACCACTGGAGGTACCAAAACAGGTGGATTTATAAGGTATTGCTTGATGTCATTAAAGGCTTTTTGACATGCTTCATCCCAAACAAATGATACACCTTTCTTTAATAGCCGAGAGAAAGGTTAGCATCTCCCAGAAAGATTGGATATAAATCTCCTGATATAAGCAATACGACCTTGGAAGCCACGAAGTTCTTTTAGATTACGTGGAGGACGCATCTCAAGAATTGCTTTGATTTTGTCAGGATCAACATGGATACCTTGAGAAGTGATGACAAATCCTAAAAACTTGCCACTGGAAACCCCTAAGAAAGACTTAGTAGGATTCATCTTCAGTTGATGTTGGCGCATCAACTCAAATACTGTCTTTAAGTCTTAAATGTGATCATCTTTTGATCGACTTTTGACAGCAATGTCATCTACATAACACTCAACTGTTTTCTGTAGATGTTCTTGAAAAATATTGCTCATGGCCCGTTGATACGTAGCACCAGCATTTTTCAGACCAAATGGCATAACGTATAGCAGTAAATACCAAGGGGCGTACGAAAAGCGGTATGCTTTTCATCTCCTAGATGCATCTTAATTTGATAATATCCTGAAAATCCGTCCATGAAAGACATGCGTTCAAAACCACATGTATTGTCTATCATGACATCGGTAATCGGAAGTGGAAATTCATCTTTTGGACAAGCTGTATTAAGATTCCGAAAATCTATACAAACTCAAACTTTTCCATTCTTCTTCATAACAGGAACTATATTGGCAACCCAATCTGGGTGTTGTTCTTCACGAACAAAGCCACATGTGATCAGCTTTTTGACTTCTGCTTCAATTGCATCCATCATATCTGCTCGAAAATGTCGCTGTTGTTGTTTTACAGGCTTGGCATTAGGAAAAATATTGAGTTTATGAGTAGCTATTTTAGGATCTAGACCCGGTATATCCTCATAACTCCATACAAAGATATCAATATATTCTTTAATCAGCTGTATCAACTCTTCCTTTTCATCTTCAGAAAGGTTTTTACTGATGAATATCGGCTTAGACGTAGTTCCATCTCCGACGTCAATCTGGACGATTTCATCTTCCGTAGGTGGCTGTCGCTGCTCAAAACGAAGCTCCCACTGAGTGTCCATTTGTTGTACCCAAGGATCATTTTCAAATAGCTCAGATTTATTATCAGTTTGAACCATATTAACTGAGAATATACACTCAGATTCATCATAATAGTCTCCTCCAGAATATGAGGATTGTAAAAAATTGGAAGAACATTCTTCTTCCACATCTTCTTTGCACTTGTGGGATGTATCCGATTCGATAAATTGGATTTCTTCAGAATTTAAGGATTGTGAAAAACTGGAAAAAAATTCTTCTTGTATATCTTTATTCAACATGTGGGACGGATCGTATCCCAACCCATGCCGAGCTTTCTGGTAAAATGGAGCACTATATAATGGTAATCGTCTATCTTTGCCTTGATTGAGACCTTGCATAGTCTTCAAATCATATCCCATATTCTGGATAATCTTGAGAGATTGTTGACTATATTTGTCAATTCGAATTCGTCCTTTATCTTTATCTCTAAGATCATCTGTCTGAATAACCGGGATATTTCTAGCCAGACCAAACATAATTTGACGCTTGTTTTTCTTATCAGACGAAATCACGAAATAAGATTCTTTGTGACGTCTATAAGTTACACAAGCTTGTGATGATGAGGCTACGGGAAGAAAATATGGAGAAGATGTTAAGAACCTTTGAGCATAAGGTCCAACATCGACATGAGGAGGAAAGGAATTTTCCTTATGGTTAATGTATAAGGTTTTCTCTGTATTTATGACATTTTTATATTGATGACTTTGATCATCAGCCGATAAAGTCATTCTTTCAATGAATTTGACAGCCGTATACTCCAAAAGGAAATCTTCATTGATATTAGAAAGTACAAAATGATCAATATTTACATCATTTACAATTTGACTACTACGCTTTGGATTGATCATTAACGGACCGTCATCCGTCTTCTGCGTAGGCTTGCCAAGGCTGATAATCAATGGTGGTTCTGGATCATTCGTATGAGAAGTACGTCCCTTGACCTTGATCATGAGAGGTTGAACTTTGCTCTTGGCTGGAATACTTACTGATTCCTCAGACGAAGCTCGAGTTCTTCCTTTAACCTTGATCACCAAAGGTTGGTCATTGACAGGTTGGGGTTGGATTCGACCTTTGACTTTAATCTTCAAAGGTTGCTCTTTCGGCGGATCTTCATTGACAGATTGATCTTCTGCAAGCGACCAGTCTTCAGCCATATCAGATATTTCTTTCACCTGCTCCTGTTTGTAGAGTATTGAGTCATAGAAATAGGCTTCAACACCCTTAAAAGGATTGATATCTGGAAATTCAGTCTTCACAACTGTCACGCCCCAGAACCAGAATACTGGAGAGCGGGGGCAGACATAGCCAGCTACGTATATTGAAATGGATTCCATCTCGCTATACGGTCACGGCTGTCTAGATACATGAGGGTTTACTACAAGCCAACAGTCTCCTATGGTCATGAACAAGCCTAGTGTCTCAATCACAAGCAAGTAAGTAAATGTTACAAGATGTATGATCATTAAATATACAATAATAAGGCATCCCAAATATTACATATTTAGCTGATCATGAAGCTAGTCGTTACAAAATATGAGGACTAGCAAGAGTTTAGTCATACATGATCAACCCTAGGATCTGTCAATCATGTTACAGCCCGTAGGCAGACAGTAAGTAAATACAATCGAGCTAAACAGGTGCTCGTCGGCTAAACGCCTCAAAAGAATATTTTTACAATAAAGTGGGAGAGCAAAAATAAACCCACTCGTTGCCCGGGTTACGTCTGGTGTTCACCATCGGGCTGGAAAAGCGGTGGATCCTCTGGAGCTGCTCCGAAATCTGGCCATACAAAACCAGCTGGGTCAGATCCCAGAAAAAGCAAGTGCCACAAAAGAAGCTTCACTTAGGAACTAAAACCAGCAATCAGCACAAGATATAAATAAAAGTAAGAACTGGAAAATAAAGAAAACACATCAGGATGATATACGACGAGATAACCATGGAACTATTCAGATAACCAGGTTACAACCCGTAAACCAAACAAGGACCGGGGTTGTAACCCTTCATCTGAACGGAGCTTGGTTTCTCACCATTTATCGGTAAAATAAATACAAGCATTCTGGTCATTCAATAATCTGGAATAGGATCAGGACAAGACTAGACTAGTTAGACTCCATCCAATCATTTCACGGCCAAGCAAGAACTACGGCTTGATACTTTAACTAACTAGGGTTGTCACAAGCCTAATTACTAACAAGATGCAGTAAGATTATTCCACAGCCACAAGCCCTGCAGACCATCCAGGTTACCCAGGTCGAAATTAGGGGTTGAATTCAGGTGGGTACACCGTCCAGAAAATACATGTACCCTTAGGTAGCTTGAAGGGTGCAACACATGACAGTGTGCTGGAAATGTGCCCTACTCGACGGCAGGCTACAGATCCCAAGCGTGCCCAGGTAACGGGATTGCCTGTAGCTGGGAAATCTCTTCATGACTACTGTATTAATCTAGTTATTAGCCTTAGTCCATTTCAGTAGGTACTCCTGACCGTGGTACTCAGGAGTCCCTTCCTAGACATGATGCAAGACAGGACTGGATTATTTGTACAAGCACAATCACCCACGGTGTCCAGGATTAATTATACAAGTCATGTCATGTCAGGTAGCCGTAGCAACAGCTTATCAGATATATCATGTCAGGTTTATCATGTCAAGTGTACTTGTCAGGAGTGCGCCACGGCGGGCCACTATCATGCCATGTCAGGTTTTCTTGTCAAGAGTGCACCACTACGGGTCACTATCGTGTCATGCTCAGGTATTATTTCCAAACATATTAAACAAATCCATGATTATCAAGTTCAGGACAAAAGGCGTAATGATATAAAATGGACGTAAAATATCTGATAAAATATCAATATTCAGGGCTATAGAAGAGCCATGCGGCTAAGTCATATACGGTCAGGAAAGGGTAGACTCATGCGGCCTAATTAGAAGAGCGCATGCGGCCAGGGTCACTGGATCCCATGCGGCTAAGACAAGGGGGCGCATGCGGTCAGGAAGATAGGAAACTCATGCGGCTGGGGGAATGGGTCTTATGCGGCTAGCTGGCCAATCAGGTACATGCGGCCGGGGGGGAGGAAAAGTGTGGTTCCATGCGGCTCGAGAAGAAGCAACTCATGCGACCGCGGGGAGCAATGCCTATGCGGCTGGGAGCAAGTGTACATACGCGGCTCGCGAGTGTTGAGTTCATGCGGCTCAGGGTTAAGTCCTCATGCGGCTGGGTCAAGCAAGTCTCATGCGGCTGGGTCAAGCAAGTCTCATGCGGCCAGCAGGAATGGCGCATGCGGCTGCAGAGTTCAGAACTTATGCGGCTGCGAATTGAGCGAGTTATGCGGCTAAGTGAGTCCGACTCTCATGCGGCTCAAGAACTTCCAGTCATGCGGCTGGATAGAACACTTGCCGCATGAATATTCATGCGATCAAGTCAAGCACTGTTCATCTCCTCCAAAATTTTTAGAGAGGAAGAACACCATGAGAGCCAAGTCCTCAAGCTCCATAACTCCATCATCCAGAGCCTAAATCTGAACTTCCATAGGTCAAAATAGGGTAGAACGAAATTCTCTACAACATGGAAACATCAAAACTAGGAAATAACAAGATTAAATAGATCAAAACCCAAGAATTCCGAAAATGAAATAAACTTTGATCTACAAGAATCCAGCCATGGAAATGAGAAATGTCAAATACTAAAGTGCTTTAGAATGTAGTAAAGAAGAGAATGGAGCAATAAAATTAGAGTTCCTCCATGAAGCAAGTTGCACTTGCCTAGAGCTCACTCTCTCTGGTAGGTAAGAAGTAAATGAGGAAGAAGAAGATGAGTAATGAAGAGAGAGAAAGAAGAATTGGCAATAAATATCAAAGGTGGTGGTAGGTAGGGGGTTCATCCATGGTTCATGATAGACCAAAGAAAACCGAACCAAGCCAAGAAATAACCAAGCCAAGAAGGAAATGCTAAGCCAGAAAATCATGCAATGCAGAATAAATACGTACACGTATTCCAGAAATACGTAATACGGACCACAGGCATTACAACTCTACCCACCTTAAAAGAATTCCGTCCTCGAAATTTAATCAAGAGGCTAGAGAAGCAATGACAAGCTACATTAATCACATGCAAGCTATAACTAGGCAGACAATCACTCATGCAAGCAAGGAATCGAAGGTATGAGGCATAAGAAAGACATTATACCTCACGAGTCAAACAAGTCGGGATATCGCGATCGGATATCATCCTCACGCTCCCACGTTGACTCCCCCAAAGAGTGATGACCCCAAGCAACTCGGACTAACTTGATAGTCTTGTTCTTGAGGATCTTCTCTCTCCGGTCCAATATAGACACGGGCCTCTCCTCATACGAAAGGTTGGTACCAATAACCAATTCCGAATGATCTAGGATGTGGCTCGGGTCCGGGATATACCGTCGTAATTGGGATACATGGAACACGTCATGCACCTCGCTTAGCGACGGCGGAAGAGCGAGAAGATAGGACACATCTCCTACTCGCTCCAGAATGTCAAATGGCCCTATATACCTAGGACTAAGCTTTCCCCGCACGCCGAAACGAATGACGCCATGGTTAGGCGAAATCCTCAGGAATACATGATCGCCGACCGAAAACTCGAGAGGACGCCGATGAGAATCGGCCCAATGGCGCTGGCGATCTTGGGCAACTCTAAGATGATCTCGGACTCTCCTGACCACCTCAACTGTCTGAGCGATCATTTCTGGACCAAGCATTTGTCTCTCTCCAACATCATCCCAGGCTAGCGGGGATCTGCACTTCCTACCATACAGTGCCTCGAACGGTGCCATCTGGATACTGGTCTGGAAACTGTTGTTGTACGAGAATTCTACCAGGTGCAAGTGATCTTTCCATGAACCACCGAAGTCAAGTGTGCAAGACCGCAACATGTCTTCAAGAGTCTGGATCGTACGCTCTGACTGACCATCTGTCTGCGGATGATACGCTGAACTGAACTGGAGGCGAGTCCCCAAACTCTCCTGCAGGCTACGCCAAAAGTGCGACGTAAACCTTGAATCTCTGTCCGAGGTGATACTGACTGGCACTCCGTGCAATCTAACAATCTGCCTGAGGTACATCTCTGCTAGCTGAGCCGTCGACTGACCAACTCTGAACGGGAGGAAGTGAGCTACCTTCGTGAGCCGATCAACTATAACCCAGATAGCATCTCTACCAGCTGGGGATCTAGGCAATCTGGTCACGAAATCCATGGTCACATGCTCCCACTTCCATTCTGGAATCGGCAAGGGCTGAAGAAGTCCAGCCGGTCTCTGATGTTCGGCATTAACTTGTTGACAAACCAAACACCGAAAGACAAACCGAGCTACCTCCCGTTTCATGCCATTCCACCAGAAGTGCTGACGGATATCTCGGTACATCTTCGTACTGCCAGGATGGATAGAATACTGAGAATTGTGCGCCTCTGACATGATCTCCTGCCGGATATCTCCACTAGGTACATAAAGACGCTTCTCATGTCGAAGTATATCGTCCTCGTGAATGCATAACTCTGGTCTTCGTCCTTCCTCACACTCTGCTCTGAGTCGCTGAAGCTTGGAATCTGCCGACTGCGCCATCCGGATCCTTTCGACTATAGTAGACTGAACCTGCATACTGGCCATCAATGCTACACTGGAAGGGAGAACAACTTTTATACCCATCTTCTGAAGATCTGCTAACAGCTCTGGTTGCACTGTTAGAAAATAAACTCCGGCTCTCCTGCTCAAAGCATCTGCAACAACATTGGCCTTCCCAGGATGATACTGCAGGTTGACATCATAATCCACAAGAAGCTCCAGCCTTCTCCTCTGACGCATGTTAAGATCCTTCTGAGTGAAAACATACTTCAGACTCTTATGGTCGGTGAAAATCTCTACCCTGTCTCCATACAAATAGTGCCTCCATAAATTAAGTACAAACACTACTGCTGCCAGCTCCAAGTCATGGGTTGGGTAATTTCTCTTATGATCACGAAGTTGTCGTGACGCATAAGCTATTACCTTCCCATGCTGCATCAGAACACATCCTAAACCTCTGCCCGAAGCATCATAATATACTGAGAATCCTCCGGTCCCATCGGGAAGCGTGAGAATGGGAGCCGTTATCAGGCCTCGCTTCAACTGCTCAAAAGAACTCTGACACTCTGCTGTCCAAGCAAACTGCGCATCCTTGCGAGTCAACTGGGTCAATGGCGCTGAAATTCGGGCAAAATCCGAAACAAACCGCCGGTAGTAGCCGGCCAATCCAAGGAAACTACGAACTTCTGCAACTGTGCTGGGCACCGGCCACGACTCAATAGCCACAATCTTCTGGGAATCTACTTCCACTCCTCCTCTGGTGATGATATGACCCAAGTACGAAATACGATCGAGCCAGAACTCGCATTTACTGAACTTGGCATATAACTGGTGCTCTCTGAGGATCTGAAGAACTGTACGGAGATGCTGCTCATGCTCCGCCTCACTCTTGCTGTAGACCAGGATGTCATCCAAGAACACAATCACAAACTGATCCAAGTAAGGCATGAAGATGCGATTCATGAGGTCCATGAATACTGCCGGCGCATTGGTCGCCCCAAAAGGCATAACAGGAAACTCCCAATGCCCATATCTTGATCTAAAAGCTGTCTTTGGGATGTCCTGCTCTCTGACTCTGATCTGATGATAACCTGAGCGCAAATCAATCTTCGAGAATACTGACGCCCCCTTGAGTTGATCAAATAAGTCATCTATCCTCGGAAGAGGGTATCTGTTCTTGATTGTCACTGAGTTCAAGGTACGATAATCAACACATAACCTGGACGTACCATCCTTCTTTTTCACAAGAAGCATCGGGGCTCCCCAAGGCGATCCACTAGCACGAATAAATCCCTTGGCTCGAAGCTCTTCAATCATCTTGTACAAGATCTCCAACTCTGAAGGCGCCATCCTGTAGACTCTCTCTGACACTGGGGCTGTCCCGGGAATCAAATCTATAGTGAACTCGATCTCCCTCTCTAGCGGCATTCCTGGAAACTCTTCTGGGAAAACATCTGGGAACTCATCCACTATCCTGGGCAACTGCATTGCTGCTACTGCCATCCGCAATATCGGAGGAGAAGGCTCAACTTCATCTCGGGAAAAGGAAAACTCTGGCTCACCTGGAATGCTAAAAACAACCCTACCAATATGGCAGTCTATTCTAGCATACTGGTTCCTCAACCAATCCATCCCTAAGACCACATCATAATCAGCCATCGGAAATTCTATCAATCTAGCGGGGAACTCTCTACCGCTAAATACGATCCGACATGAGGAAAACACTCTATCTACTCCCACAAGTCCGTTACCAGTAAGTATAATGAGCCTTACTGATAATGACTCGGGCTCCAATCCTATCCGTGTCGCGAATCGTGCAGACATAAAAGAATGCGACGCACCAGAATCAAATAAAGCTGAAGCTGGAAATGAGTTGACGCGAATAGTACCTGCCACTACCTCACCTAGTGTCAATCCTTCCTCTGCGGTCATCACCATAGCCTGACCGTGCCCTCGGGGTGCTGGTCCCCTCTGCTGAAATCCTCGCTGCCTGCTCTGACTCAAGGCTTGGGCTTGAACATGCTGCTGGGGATTCTGCTGCTGGAACATCTGGGACTGAGGCGGCAAGGGCCTCGGTAATGGGTACTGCTGCTGCTGCTGGACCGGTGCTGGTCCTCTCATCGAAGAGCTAGAAAGGTTAGATGATGATGAGCCACCCCTATTCGGGCAAGATCCAACCCTATGGTCTGCTGCTCCACAAGCCAGGCACAATCCCTGCGCCCTGCGACATTCTGCCACTACATGGCCTAGCTTCCCACAATGAGAACATCCCACTGCGGAAGTCTGCTTCTGCTTCTGCTGCTGCTGCTGAGGGTACGTCGGGGTGGAATACTGAACCGACGTTACGGAGGCCGCTCGCCTCGGAGCTCCAATAGTCAAAGCCCTGGCAGCCGGGGCTGGGGCTGAAGACTGATTTATTTGGCCGTGAGATCTCTTCCGACCTCCGACCCTATCCACAATCCTCTGGGAGGTATACTCATGCCTCCGGGCTGCTCTCAAGACTGCATCAAAAGTCTGATGCTCAAACTGCTCAACTACCAATAGAATCTCCAGGTGAAGCCCTTGCTGGAATTGCTGGGCTCTATCATACTCGGTTGCCACCAAGGTGGGAGCAAACCGACTGAGTCTGGAAAACTTGGCCGCATATCCATCGACCGTCCTTCCTCCTTGCTTCAAGTTAGTGAATCGGGTCTGCAGATCATACCGAGCTACATCATCAAAATACTTGGTCTGGAATCTTTCTCTGAACACCGCCCAAGCAATGGGTGCTGCTAATCCAACGGCCTGAGCTGCCCACCAGCTGCGGGCAAGATCTAACAACTGTAGGCGCACCACGGCTACCTTCTCATTCTCTGGGGTCTTGGCTGCGTCGAGAATCACTTCAGTATCCTGAAGCCATGCATCTGCTGCGATAGCATCTTCACTACCGTCAAAGAATGGAGGGTTCAGACGCTTGAAGCTGTTGGCCGCGCTGTTACCCTGATGACCACCCCGGGTCAAAGCATCCGCCACTACCTGTTGCAAGGCATCTCCACGACGATCTTGAGAAGCTATCAAGGTCCTGACGAGTCCTACTAATGTGCCATCATCAGGCTCGGCAGGCTGGACTGGCTGAACTGGGGGCTCTTCTCCAATAGGCTCGACTCTGGAGGCTACTCCGGAGTGCTGGACTTGATCTTCAGGTTGCTGCTGGTCCGCAGGAGGTGCTCCACCTTGCTGGTCGGTAGGACCACGAACGATGCCGCTGAAGAAGACGACATAGGGAACAATAAGGAAGGACCAGGACAGATCAACGATACAAGCATATGATCAGGACAAGAATCCAGGGATTCAGAAGATACGAGTAGAGATCAAGGACGAATACTGATTGAGACATCTATTCGGTAAACCCTCACATATCTTGATTTACAAGACCTGCATGGGCCACCACTTAAACCATGTCACGCCCCAGAACCAGAATACTGGAGAGCGGGGGCAGACATAGCCAGCTACGTATATTGAAATGGATTCCATCTCGCTATACGGTCACGGCTGTCTAGATACATGAGGGTTTACTACAAGCCAACAGTCTCCTATGGTCATGAACAAGCCTAGTGTCTCAATCACAAGCAAGTAAGTAAATGTTACAAGATGTATGATCATTAAATATACAATAATAAGGCATCCCAAATATTACATATTCAGCTGATCATGAAGCTAGTCGTTACAAAATGTGAGGACTAGCAAGAGTTTAGTCATACATGATCAACCCTAGGATCTGTCAATCATGTTACAGCCCGTAGGCAGACAGTAAGTAAATACAATCGAGCTAAACAGGTGCTCGTCGGCTAAACGCCTCAAAAGAATATTTTTACAATAAAGTGGGAGAGCAAAAATAAACCCACTCGTTGCCCGGGTTACGTCTGGTGTTCACCATCGGGCTGGAAAAGCGGTGGATCCTCTGGAGCTGCTCCGAAATCTGGCCATACAAAACCAGCTGGGTCAGATCCCAGAAAAAGCAAGTGCCACAAAGGAAGCTTCACTTAGGAACTAAAACCAGCAATCAGCACAAGATATAAATAAAAGTAAGAACTGGAAAATAAAGAAAACACATCAGGATGATATACGACGAGATAACCATGGAACTATTCAGATAACCAGGTTACAACCCGTAAACCAAACAAGGACCGGGGTTGTAACCCTTCGTCTGAACGGAGCTTGGTTTCTCACCATTTATCGGTAAAATAAATACAAGCATTCTGGTCATTCAATAATCTGGAACAGGATCAGGACAAGACTAGACTGGTTAGACTCCATCCAATCATTTCACGGCCAAGCAAGAACTATGACTTGATACTTTAACTAACTAGGGTTGTCACAAGCCTAATTACTAACAAGATGCAGTGAGATTATTCTACAGCCACAAGCCCTGCAGACCATCCAGGTTACCCAGGTCGAAATTAGGGATTAAATTCAGGTGGGTACACCGTCCAGGAAACGCATGTACCCTTAGGTAGCTTGAAGGGTGCAACACATGACAGTGTGCTGGAAATGTGCCCTACTCGACGGCAGGCTACAGATCCCAAGCGCGCCCAGGTAATGGGATTGCCTGTAGCTGGGAAGTCTCTTCATGACTACTGTATTAATCTAGTTATTAGCCTTAGTCCATTTCAGTAGGTACTCCTGACCGTGGTACTCAGGAGTCCCTTCCTAGACATGATGCAAGATAGGAATAGATTATTTGTATAAGCACAATCACCCACGGTGTCCAGGATTAATTATACAAGTCATGTCATGTCAGGTAGCCGTAGCAACAGCTTATCAGATATATCATATGAGGTTTATCATGTCAAGTGTACTTGTCAGGAGTGCGCCACGGCGGGCCACTATCATGCCATGTCAGGTTTTCTTGTCAAGAGTGCACCACTACGGGTCACTATCGTGTCATGCTCAGGTATTATTTTCAAACATATTAAACAAATCCATGATTATCAAGTTCAGGACAAAAGGCGTAAGGATATAAAATGGACGTAAAATATCTGATAAAATATTAATATTCAGGACTATAGAAGAGCCATGCGGCTAAGTCATATACGGTCAGGAAAGGGTAGACTCATGTGGCCTAATTAGAAGAGCACATGCGGCCAGGGTCACTGGATCCCATGCGGCTAAGACAAGGGGGCGCATGCGGTCAGGAAGATAGGAAACTCATGCGGCTGGGGGAATGGGTCTTATACGGCTAGCTGGCCAATCAGGTACATGCGGCCGGGAGGGGAGGAAAAGTGTGGTTCCATGCGGCTCGAGAAGAAGCAACTCATGCGGCCGCGGGGAGCAATGCCTATGCGGCTGGGAGCAAGTGTACATACGCGGCTCGCGAGTGTTGAGTTCATGCGGCTCAGGGTTAAGTCCTCATGCGGCTGGGTCAAGCAAGTCTCATGCGGCTGGGTCAAGCAAGTCTCATGCGGCCAGCAGGAATGGCGCATGCGGCTGCAGAGTTCAGAACTTATGCGGCTGCGAATTGAGCGAGTTATGCGGCTAAGTGAGTCCGACTCTCATGCGGCTCAAGAACTTCCAGTCATGCGGCTGGATAGAACACTTGTCGCATGAATATTCATGCGGTCAAGTCAAGCACTGTTCATCTCCTCCAAAATTTTTAGAGAGGAAGAACACCATGAGAGCCAAGTCCTCAAGCTCCATAACTCCATCATCCGGAGCCTAAATCTGAACTTCCATAGGTCAAAATGGGGTAGAACGAAATTCTCTACAACATGGAAACATCAAAACTAGGAAATAACAAGATTAAATAGATCAAAACCCAAGAATTCTGAAAATGAAATAAACTTTGATCTACAAGAATCCAGCCATGGAAATGAGAAATGTCAAATACTAAAGTGCTTTAGAATATAGTAAAGAAGAGAATGGAGCAATAAAATCAGAGTTCCTCCATGAAGCAAGTTGCACTTGCCTAGAGCTCACTCTCTCTCTCTCTGGTAGGTAAGAAGTAAATGAGGAAGAAAAAGATGAGTAATAAAGAGAGAGAAAGAAGAATTGGCAATAAATATCAAAGGTGGTGGTAGGTAGGGGGTTCATCCATGGTTCATGATAGACCAAAGAAAACCGAACCAAGCCAAGAAATAACCAAGCCAAGAAGGAAATGCTAAGCCAGAAAATCATGCAATGCAGAATAAATACGTACACGTATTCCAGAAATACGTAATACGGACCACAGGCATTACAATAACCCCTTGAGAATCCACATACTTGAAGCATTGGTTGAGAGTTGAAGGTACAATATTATGCTCATGTATCCATGGTCTTCCAAAAAGGATGTTGTAAGATACATCTGAGTTGATAACATAAAAGGTCGCCATAGTTTGAAGATCACCAATTTGAATCTTTAGACGAATCTTCCCCAATGGTTTACTCTTTCCAGAGTTGAAACCAACTATTGTGGTACTTGTGTAAGTCAAATCACTAGTAGGGATCCTCAAGGGTCGTAGCATACTCTGAAGAATAATGCTAGTAGAAGACCCAAGATTAATATAAATCCTGTCAATTTCAAACTCCAAATAAAAGAAAAAGCAGAAAAGAAACTATCTAAGCATCAGGTTCAGCAGTCCCAGGATCAGCGTCCTCCAAAGACGGCTCCGGTACCGTCGCAGGGTAGAGGACCGGGTCATAATATCTATTATAGTATAGCTCGTCATCCTCAGTGTTACCTAAAATGTTGTCTCCAGTCATGAGGGAGCAAGAACGAAATATGCATCTCATAATTTAAATAGTAATTGAAAAGTGCAGGGTAAACAGTTTGAAATAATAATTTTCAGCAGTTAAAACAGTTCAGTGTGATTTGAATATGCAAACGTCTATGACCGGCTTGGGTTAATCAGTAGTATCCTGCTACTGAACAGCTTACTGCCGCCGTCTCATCAACGGCGCAGGCTGGGCATGATCCGACTAGACCCAAATAGTTGGGATCGGGTCGTGACAATTTCAGTAGACTCAATATATCCCGTATAACACAGAGGCATGTCGTGCTTATTATGCTTCAACATCATATCTTCTTGTGTGAAGGTAATATTAGGAATTGCTTCCATCACACTATGACATTGCGGACACGACACTAGTATATTGTCAGGACTCTTGAGTTGAGCTAAGCATGAGTCTGCCTGTAGCAAAGCTTCGCTCAAAGTTTCTCAACTTTCTTTAAAAAAATGAAGCAACTCAAAGATAGAGAGTCTAGCCGGAGTATTAGCTAGTTGGGCTAGAATATCAAACTTGTAGGGCTTCGTCACCACCCCTTGATTTGAAGCAGACTTTAATGGGATATCAAAGCGTACTGCTTTCTGTCTTCTTTTCTCAACCACAGATGGTTTTGAAGGCCTTGCCTCAGCAGGAACATGAGACAATTGAGCTGGAAGTATTTCAACAACGTCCTCCGCTTCTTTAGAAATTCTCTCATAATCTTTGTGGTACTCTTTTCCAGATCTCCTACCAGCAAAAGTTTTTTCTTCAGACTCAGGAGAATGAAGTACTATATTACAGGTTTTGTTCTTCTTTCCCTTAGTCTTCTTCTTGCGAGGATTTTTATGAGGGACCTCAAAACCCAATCCAATAGTAGAGTGACTTTGAAGTTGTAAAGAAAGTCGCATTCCTTTATCATAGTTCAAACCTTCCGTCTTTTGAAAGTCATAGCCCATCTTTTTCATGAGATGGACTGATTGTTGACTATACAAATGAGTGGGTAGCGGACTTTTCCTAGATGATTCAGCAGAAAAAGAAGGAACAGAAACTTCTGTAGCCACAGGAGAATGAGAAATAGAAACCTCTGTAGCCACAGGAGAAAGAGTGTTCGGGATAGGAGAAAAAATCCCTACAGGAGCTTTCTCATAAGTGGCAAAGACTTGTTGTGTCCTGTATAAAGGGACACTACTCATTGCTAACCATTACCGATAAGTAAGCTGGAGTTTGGTAGGAGGAACCAAACTTGGAGGGCACATATTCAAACCCCTCAGCCTATCCTCTAAAGGAATGTCATCCCAAAGATGATCCAAATCATCATGATCTATAGTAACAATATGAGAAATCATATTGCAGGTTTTGACTTTCCTACCTTTCTTAGATTTTGAAGTTTTACCTTCATCTTCCATTTCAGGTACTAAGTCAGGATGTACCCACATGATTTCACCATTTTTTTAATGTGAGAGGCAATAATCCTTCATTTTGCTCTCTAGCAGATGGGAGATTCACAATCTTCATAGTTGCCTTAGAAATTGGGACAATCCCATCTTGAACTTGTTGTGGAGGAAAACCTCCAAATTAAAGAGAAATCATATTGGTTGTAACTGTATGCTCATCATTGGTTAAAGCGATGGCATTAGCATTTATCAACTCTTGGATTTTCTTATTTAAGACATAACAAGCCTTGGTAGGGTGATTTATGTATCTATGATAGATACAATATTTAGGATTGTCAGTCAGATTCACCTCATTAGGTCTCTTTGGCTCTGGAATCTGGAGTTTGCCACTCTTCACAAGACATTGGAATATCCCTGGGATATCACTGTCATCAAAAGAGTATTCTTCTTTTGGTTTGGAAGACTCCTGATTATTTGGCATCGTTTTGGGTTTTGAAAGATTAACCACTAGGGTTTCCTTCCCCTTTCCATTGCGATTGCCGAAATTATTACCAGAAGAGCCTTCCTTAGCTTTGTCTTCTGAAGCAAAGATCATCCCGTGTTTACGAGCCAATCTACCATTGGTCTCGGCTGAAACTGCTGCTATAATGAACGACGCCCAATCTATAAATTGAGAGCCTGTGAAGACAGCAATAGTTGGTCTCAGATTCATCTTGCATGTGCCAATCAATGATGAATCTGGCATACCCGAAGGTATTTTCAAAGTTGCCTGTCGGAAACGTTCGATAAACGTCCGGGTATCTTCCTTCTCCCTTTGTTTGATTTCTATTAAGGAGGACATATTCATATCCATGCCTCCTTCATAGAAGCGGGAGAGAAATATTGCTTTAAATTTGTCAAAAGACGATATACAATTGTCGGGCAGACTGCGATACCAGTCATAAGCTGAACCCGTCAAACACCCGATGAAAACTCGGGTAAGAAAAGCATCATTCTTCTGCAAGTGTATAGTCATAATATCGAAATAATTGATATATTGACTGGGAGAAGCCTTTCCATTAAATAACACCATTGATTGCGGCTTGAATTTGGAAGGAAAGGGTACATTATTCTAATGAGGAGGATAAGGTTGCTTAATCCCTAACCTCTGGAGTTGATCCTCGTGCTTCAGAACTTCAAAATGTGCTTTTAGCTCCTGGACTGCTTGAATAGCTTCACTAGTTTGAGGAAGCACATTCGATTGAATAGTTGTTGGATGTACCGTGACCCCCACCAGAGGTGGTACATCTTCTGGAATGAGAGGATCTGAAACTGTAAAATTTTGATTGATAGAAGGCTCTTGAGTAAGATTATTCAAAGGTGTATCAACCCCTTGACGATCTTGAGTTTGTGCTTCTACCTGAACCGGTGTTATCACTGCCGGCTGAACAGTTTGCTGAGTCATTATTATTTGATGCATACTTTGCATCATGGCAAGCATGTCTTTCAGTGATTGTTCAACCGCAGAGAGATGTTGTTCTGTGTTAGTAGTTGACGTCTCCGATTCATCTCCGATAGCATAAGATTCAACCTCCCTTGAACATACAGAGGGATTGGTATAGAGATATGAATCAACACTATCAGTTTCTGACTCCAACGACTGGGTACCCCCAGCTTTTGAATCTGAAGATACTACCGATCTTTGTACTCTTGATCGAGTATTCTGATATACCCCTTCAAAAGTATCAATGAGTCGGTTGAATTGTTGTTGGCTTGGAGTCCGGGACGAATTGCGTCTTGGACGTCGTCCTCTGTTGGTATGAGATGCCATGTTGACTGACGCATATGACAACTCATGTTCTTGGTCATCAACTTGATGCTGAGGCACATTGTAGCTTAATCGATCAAAAACTGACCGTTTAGAAGCCGAACAGCAACACTTGATTACAATCTGGTGACACTCACAATGGTGATCTTCTTTGGAGAATGTCACAAGAGATTTTCTGTTTTTACGCTTTTGTACGAGTAACTCGCGTAAATCAGAAGAAGTAGAGGGAGTAGTCTTCTTTATTATATTTGGGACAGAGAAACATTTAGTCCCTTGTGTGTAAAGAAGATTACTGGCTGCATTAGCAGAACCAAATTATACATTTTTATGCACCTGGAGTTGCGTGCGTAAATCTTACGATCTTTGTACACAAAGGACTCCATCAGCATTACGCGTAATCTGAAGGTTTGGTACCTTGCGTAAAGCAGTATAATAAGGTTGTTGGTGAAAAACTAAAGTTTTACCAATAATAGAATTCATGTTTTTACGCTGTATGCGTGCAGGCAAATTCACTTTAGATGCAAGGACATCATTGTGAACTTTATCTACGCTGTCACCGACAGAAGATTTACCTGTACGTGTAGAGCGCAAAATATGAGTATCTGTCACGTCACAGACGGAAGATTTTCCTTTACGCATAGAGCATAAAATTTGGGTGTCTACCACGTCATAGACAGGAGATTGATTTTTACGCGCAGAGCGTAAAGCTTGGGAGTCTATTACGTCACAGACGGGAGACTGATTTTTACGCGCAGAGTGTAAAGCTTGATTTTTACGCGCACAGCGTAAAACTTGGGAGTCTGCCACATCACCGACGGAAGACTGATTTTTACGCCTAGGGCGCATCACTGAAGTTGAGACTGCCTCGTCACAGACGGGAGCCTCCATAATAGGAGTGGAAAGGATGCCTTTGCCTTCAGAGACAACAGGGAGACCCGATGATGCTTTGGACTTAGAAATCCAAACTTTTTGTGCCTTCCGTGATTTCTGAACATTGGAGCACCGAGTACTACCCCCAGTTTGGAGCATTTCTTCGTAAGCAGTCTGGTCGAAGTGAACAACCAGAGTCTTCTTCGTCGATCCGACCGACACATCATCATATTGAGCAATTGCCTTCTCGTCAGAGGAGAAGGTCATCCCCAGCAGAGTCGCCATTTTGTTTCACTTAACAAAATGCCTAAAATTGGCTTTTGAAAGAAAACTAGAAAAAGTACAAAAGTACAAATTGTTCTGGGAAGTATTGCTATGGAAGTCTGATCTGAGAGCGATCACTTTGTTCCTTGGACCATACGATGATGATGAAGAAAACTGCTTGAAGAAGACGAACAATCGGAAGAACTAAGTCACCAGAAAGGTATCGAGCAACGGCACTGATGGCACAGTCGAATGCTTTCTTGCTTTGCTTCATCCTGTTCTTGAGAAAAAGTTGAAGAAATGCTTCTGGGAATATCACTCTGAAAGTATAAGTTTTCTCAGAATCTATTCTCCTGTCTCTCTTTTCTTTATTCTGTCTGTGTTAAAAATAAGTCTATTTATCGACTAGACCCTCTGTGCGTAAAAAGTAATAAAGTTGGGTCTCTACGCGAGTAACTGTCACCCACGATGAAAATCATCCTCTACGCTTGATGACACGTATCCCATTACTTCAACAAAATGGAGAGAGCACGTACACACATTCCTCGATAAGTGTGGCATGAAAGCCACGTAAGCTGACCACGTTCTCATGTAGCCAGAAAAGATCGGGCGTAAAAATGACCCAAAATATACTTCCTGCGTAAAGTAGCAGACTGCACGTAAAATAGCCCAAAATAGACTTCTCGCGTAAAGTGGCTGAAAAGTAGCCATGAGCATAAAATTAGCTCAAATAAACTTTACGCGCACAACAGCCTTGAGCGTAAAAGCTCAAAAAGCTTTCGTGCGTAAAAGAAGCAATCTCTTGAGCGTAAAGTAGCCCATTTGTACACTAAACGACAAGTGTTGGGTTTGGTGTAAATCAAATCTTCTCGACTTTTGTGCTGTCCGCTGTCAGAAAATGATTATGTCATAACAGTATCACGCGCATTAAATGCATGATCTGACAGCCTGTCCCTCGCGTAAAAAGCTTTGAGAATGGCTCTCGCGTAAAGTAGCTCGCGTAGAGTTTGACTTTGTTTGCTCTCAGCGTAAAATCTGAGTCTGACTCTGTTTGACTTGCGTAAAGTTCTCAACTTCTTTGACTTGGTCCCTGAAGTACTTTTTACGCTCCTACAATACCTAAGTGGTATCTTAGGAATACCTTAGTTTTGCCCATTACCTTAAGGTAATATATTTTACCTACAAGGTAATGGATTTGCCTACAAGGTAGAGGGTGTTTACTTTATACTAAGGTATTAGATACTAAGGTATGTCTATCTAATATTTTAGGATGGATGGTTAGAGGCTAGATACTAAGGTATTGGTTATCGAATGGCTTGGGGTAGATGGTAGATACTAGATAGCCAAGGTATTGGTATTGGAGACTAAGGTATTTGTACCTAGTGTAAACCCCCATTCTGAATTTTGAAAGTAAATTTTTTAGTATCTTTTATTTTAATTATGTGACCCAAATAGTGATTTTGGTATTTTGTAGACACTTTCAATCAATGAACCTTATACATATAGGCTTATTTATATATATATATATATATATATATATATATTTACTTATATATATATATATATATATATATATATTTACTTATATATATATATATATATATATATATATATATATATATATTATATATATATATATATATATATATATATATATATATATATATATAAAAATATATATATATATATATATATATATATATATTATATATATATATATATATATATATATATATATATATATATATATATATATATATATATATATATATATAATGATAGTATAACTATGTAAGCTGTTATGCAAAATAATTTGTCTCAGGGGCCTCTACATAAATTCCCAGAATTCAAATTTCTCTACAGTCGACCACTTTATCCCAAAGGGCCGAACTCCTCCCATTTGAATTCGAGATAACCTCAAATATGTTTAAACCAATTCCTCCCTATCATTTCCCTCCCATAATCAAACCAAAGCATCCTATATATAAGGAGAGATGGCAGCCGGTTCCCCTCTCTATTAACCCTAAATCCTACGGCGCCTGGAGTTCGAGGAGACGGCTGCACGTGAGAGTATTAACAGCAGGAGCCTTCAATTTTTCTCAAAACAAGTAATCTTTTTCCTTCATCTATCAACCCTTATGATCCTTTAAGATTTATTTAGTTATCACGTTTAATTGGGTTAGAAGTATTCGAGTTAATTCCTGAGAGGAATGTGGAGGAGAAGTAGGTGGTTTTATAAGTTCAAAACGAGAACAATTGTAGCCTAGAAGAAATCTCGTGAAGAACAAGAAGGTGGATTGAGTCGACTTGGTTTTAGAATCAATCGATACATGAGAATGTGGCAAACCACATTACCAGTATAGGGCCTATGGGGGTGGGTTAATGTGAACCATGGGAAATAGAGCATCCTAGTATCGGAAACTAGGATACTCCGTTTAGTAAAAACAAAGGAAGAAGTATGAATACAAGACTAAGTAGCATGAATATGCTGATACCTATAGGGATTAGGACATGAGCAGAACATGAGACATAGGTAGTACATACCAGAAGGTTGTCACTATTCATGAGCGACAGACAACCAATTCTGAGGAGTTACCAGGATCTTGTACCATTATCCACTAGCACACATTTGATAATTGCAAGTGGGTGTACAAGATTAAGACCGTCTGATGGTATTATTGGTAGGTACAAGGTCAAACTAGTTGCCAATGGTTTTCTTCAGTAGTACTGCTATTCATGCTACTGGAGTTTTATGAGTTCTTATGATCCTACTCTGTTCACATACCTTCTGGGACACTACTACTATTATATATTAATGATATGGTTAGTATTGGTGGTAATTATGCACACATTATGCAAGTAAACAACACTTTCACAACACCTATGCCTCTTGAGTCGAACCTCAAACTACGTTTTGATAATGGAGATAAGTCTTCTGGGTCCGTCTCAATACAAAGTTAGTTGGCATGTTGGTTTATCTTATTATCATACGTCTCGATATTTCTCATGCAGTACACTTTGTCAGTTAGCTTGTTTCCGTGCCCCACATTACACACTATGCTACTCTACTTAGGATTTTTGCTATATACAAGACACAATCAGTAGATCATTGTTCTTCTCGACTACTTCGTCCTGTGACCTTCATATTTATTTTGATGTCGTTTGGGCTAGGGATATTACGATCGTCGATCCACCCTTGGTCCTATTTTCTTGGTGATTATTTGGTTTCCAGAGGAGGATGTGGTTTCTAGATTTAGTGCTGAGGTTGAGTATCGGGTTATGACTACTACTACTGATGAGATCACTTGACTTCGTTGGCTTATTACTGATATGAGTCTTTTATTTCTGGTCCGACTTCTACATATTGTGCCAATAGTAGTGTTGTTCAGATTGCCTGCAAGCTTGTGTTTCACGAAAATGTGAACACTTAGATGCTGATTGCCACAATGCTCGCCAACATTATCTTCTTCTGGACTGTCTCACCACCATATGTTACTTCACAGATGCAGATTGAGGACTTCTGCACAAAGACCCATACAGTTCAGAGGCACTCCCTTGTATTAGAGAAAACTCTCGATGGTAGTGGTTTACTACCTGCAATTCATTACTCACTACCTTGTGTTCTGTCCTGCATACCATAGATCAGTCCCTCCTTCATCTAGGCTTGTCCTATCCATATATATAAGATAGATGTCCTGCTCAGCTCGAGTACAGATTAACAAGTAGCCTTATGACACTTAGGAACCCGAGAAACAGGCCATTACAGGAGAACACCAGAGGGGTGCATAGGAAACCTTAATGTCCAGTCCCCTTTTGCATTATCCGTCCGTTTCTTCTTGTATTGATTCAACCCTGAACCTTGTGACAGTCATTTAGAGTATCAGTTGAGGTTGGGGGCTTGATTAGCTCTTGGGTGTTCAGCCCTACTGAAAACAAAATGTATCAGTCCCTTTGAACCAGTCCACCCAAGGTTATCAAGCCAGTAGTGGCTGTCAAGTAGGCAAGTACCAAGTGGTACAAGACCCATTAGCAGGAGACACATCAATCTTAAATAGGGATGTCTTCTATCAAAGAATTCAGTCTCAGTCCCTACATTGCATACAAATGTTCAGTTCCTTGCTTGAAATCAGTCAAGAGTGGAAGGGGGAAGCTGGTTCTTTTCTCAGTCCCATATATAGCTAGGTTCTGCCCAAAACGAGTAAATAGGTTGGTACACCAGACCAGCAGCAGTAGAGCCTACTACTCACATAATTCATTATCAGAGGAATTGACCCAGAACAGAGGAAGTTCGTGTGGGTGTGAACCATAGGTAACAAGTACTTAATATCTATGGGAGGTAGGATAAAATGTAGGTAACCAAGGAAAAGTAGATGTAGGATGTAAAGAACAGTCCATACAATTAGTATTACTATATATATATATATATATATATATATATATATATATATATATATATATATATATATGAGCTATAGATAGAGAAAAAGGGTTAAGCCAAATAGACTTAATAAAATTAGATATTACCAAGATAAGCAAAGAAAGGTTAGAAGCCTGTATACATACACATGGAAAGTAGACAAGGCCATGAAAACATAGAAGCCTAAATAGGATCACTACAATACGCAAATTCTCCATTGGGGTCGACCTAGAAAACTAACAAGTAAATAGATAGGCTAGTTATTACTCTGAATTATGTTTTGACATTATGTACATGGTATAAAAAGGTTCTCTGGACTTTGACTCAACACTTGGCCCATGCCAGTAGCTCAGGACCACAGGCAAGTATACCTTGCCAAACATATGTAGTATTTACATTGTTTCCTTCTATTGTTTTCCTTCATATTGTCACATGATTTCCATATTGTGATGGGTGTCCTTAATTGCCTTACTTGTTATAGATTACGTGCACGTATAGAATCTTCGATATTGCTTGTTTAGTCATCTTTTTCATGTTATTGTGTCTTATGATAGAGTTGCCAGCTCTACACTTTGTTCTTGACTTGACTATTCTTAGCTGGGAGTATCTTGCATTGTACTATAGTTGAGATACACTATAGATTGGGAGTATCTTACATTGTACTACGACCTATATTAGATTCTTCTACCTTGATATTGATTGATTGATTTGACTTACGACACTATAAATTGGGAGTATCTTGCATTGTACTACGGTTTATAGATGTATTCTTGTATTCCTTTAGGAGAGAAAATCGATACTAGAAATGGCTAATCTTGACTGGGAGTATCTTGCATTGTGCTACAGTCGAAACCTACTATAGATTGGGAGTATCTTGCATTGTACTACAAGCTATGGGGGTTAATCGATTGATTGATAGCCAAGTCTAGTACTACATTTCCATGTTTTGGATGTCTTTCTGGCACCGTTCTTACCCTTCTCACATGTTATTTACTGTCATATTAGTTGGCATATTTTATGTATCTTACTAGTCCTCTGAGGACCTGATGATCTCTTCAGGTTTAGTCGAGTATTGAGCCAGGTGCACACGAGCATGTTGAGCCCGCATTGGACCACAGTACCACTGCAGCTGAGGGTACTCTTAATATTTAGCAGTTTGGACTCAGTCACTCAGTTTCCATGTTTCTATTTTATTATCGTCTATTGGTATTAGATTTGGGTCCACCGGACGTAACTGGAAATTCTTGATAAACTTGATACTCCATTTATATTATCATTCATTATTCAGTTTCATTTGTGTTAGTGGATTGTATCATATTTTGTGGATGAGATCTAGACTGCCTCTGTGACTTGTATACACTAGTCAGCGTTCTACCGCCGACTCTATGGTGTAGGCTTGGCTTGGACACGGACTCGTATCCAAAAAACGGGTGCGGATCATGACAAGTTTTTTTTGGTGGCCCATGCAGGTCTACGTTAATCACTTTGGTTACATTACTGTGCCATCGTGAGCCTGCACATAGGATTAGAAACTTAGGATCTCATCCATGTGTCTTGACTCACTATTGATCTATATTTTTCATTGTATCCTTGACTTGCATCCTGCTTAGAATCTTCATACAGTCTAATGTTTTTTTTATTGCAGTGAATGGATTCTCAAGACAGGAACAACGCTTCCCTGAACACCCCACCGACTGTACGAGGGTTCTTCTCGTACATGACTCTGCCGACGCAGGGAGGCCAGCTTACTCATCAGGACGACCTGGCTCAACCGCAATACTCGAGATTCTGCAGAGACGACATTCCACCACCAGCACCAGTTCTGCAACCAACACAAGTTCCGCATCCAGCACCTACCATGCACCCTACATCGGCGATGTATCCAGCTCCTATGACGTATCCAGCACCAGCGACATATCCAGCACCTGTCGTGTACCCAGCACATGTTCTGCCTCTGCCACCTCCGCTGGACAACGTTGCTCTCCTTGGAATCTTCCAGCAGCTCATCACTTCCCAGACGCGGCAGGCCGACGCCTTCTGCGATACACTGAGAGAGTCCCTACAGACTAGGGATGTACCCCCGCTGCGCCCCGGCACTTCCAAGAATTTTATGGACCTTAGGCCCAGTGAATTCAAAGGAACGGAAGGGATACTCTACGCCGATGACTGGTTGGAGAATATGGACCGCAACTTCCGGATGGCTCGGATTCCTGAAGACCAGAAGGTCGAGACAGCCAGCACACAGCTCTATGACATCGTCCGTACGTGGTATAGAGACGAGCCCTGATTCACCGCACCAGATGTGACCTGGGAGGAGTTCAAGTAGCTGTTCAAGACGAAGTTCTATCCTGAAGCATCCTGCGAAGAGTTGGAGAACGAGTTCGAGAGCCTCGAACAGGGCAACCTCTCCCTCGACGAGTACTCCGCCGAGTTCTCCTGCCTCAGTCGCTTTGCAGATGCCTTGACCCCTACAGCCAAGGCCAAGAAGTTCAGGAAGGGACTATCCCATGAGATCCGCATAGCCATTGCCACCAGCCAAGCCACCACATACGAAAGAATCTTGAAGGTTGTACAAGACATAGAGAAGGAGCTGAAGCGCCACTACAACAAAAAGACCTATTAATGACGCTTGATAAGTGGTTTTCATGACGGCTGATGTGGAAGCGTCATCAAAGTTAAGCAAGACTAGAATCTATGACGGTTTACATTAAAAACGTTATTGATAGTGCTCCAGTGATACGAGCGTTATAAAAAAGCACGAAAATTTAAGTCAAAATCTTGACTCCCCCGCAATTCTTCCGCACTTAAGAAAAATTCTAAACCCTCTCTCTTTCTCCTTCTCCTCCCGCTCCCCAACTCCCCTCAGCCTACTCCCCGCTCCCCAACTCCCCTCAGCCCGCTCCCTGCTCCCCAACTTCCCTCAGCCCGTTCCTCGCCTCCCT
The DNA here is from genome assembly GCA_029216955.1 of Iris pallida. Classification (NCBI taxonomy): domain Eukaryota; kingdom Viridiplantae; phylum Streptophyta; class Magnoliopsida; order Asparagales; family Iridaceae; genus Iris; species Iris pallida. Next base: position 21,195,177 of record JANAVB010039620.1, on the reverse strand, counting down.
CGATTACAGACTCCACCGCAGAGGGAAGGTTGTCACCGACGTAGCCTTCACCACCGGTTTGTCCTAAAATCTCGATCATTGCTTATTTGATGCCCTAAATTCTGCATCGACATGATTTTAGTAAAATCTCCTAATTTTTGACAACCATACAAGCATCCATCTCTCCAAAATTAGGGTTCTTTTAGGGTTTCTCGACGTCTCCATCCACGTCGGCGATGATCCGCAAAGGGCTGCATCATCGTTGACTTCTCTTGATTAAGTGAGTGATTTTGATTTGGATTTTTTTCCCTAAAAAAAGATTTTGTTGGGAATTATTCTATGTGCGCTTCATGTTCGATGAAATAATTGAAGTACCAAATGCTTGTGTTCTTTGATTTTTTTCTCTTTGTTCTTGTTCAAGGAGTGTAATTGCATTTGGGGAGCCGAGTCCGAAGCCTCTCCACAGTCACAGCCGTGACCCGGCGAGGTGCTGTGCGTGCCTGCGAGCCGAGTCTGAAGCCTCCCTTCGAATTCTGACACTAAATTCTGGGGTATAAATTCTAAACTCTTGATTGATTTTAGTTTCTGGGTTTATTTTGTTTGTCGATGATGTTGTTGGATCTCGATCCCTACATAAAAAGGGTTTCGATCGACTGATACGTGTTGGGTTCGATTTTGGCTTGACGATCCTACGATTGTTTTTGTTTGTGAAGCGCGAATGATCTTTAGATCATGTTCGGTTCTTTACTTACTGTTGGATCATTTTCAGTTTTGGGTTACCTAGCTGCTGTTGGAATTATTTGTGATGCATGTATTGTCGGTTTGGGTTTCTTGTATAAATTGTTGCTTGGGTTCTCCTTCCTATACTTGGTATGGTTTGTTGGTTTAGGTTTTTCTTATTATACATGTTGGGTTGGGAAAGATTTCTTTGCTGTAGGAGATGTTTTGCTATTTGGATTAAAATTGTTGGCTGGGTATCTATTATGCATGATGGGTTTGACTTGGTACTGTGGGTATTTTTGTTGGGAGCTTTTCGATATAAATCACATGCGGGTATATATTAGTTGGGAGTATTTCTATTTTAGGATTGACATCTCCATTAGCATGCATGCGTCGTTAATTTTGGGACTACATCCACTATGTCATGCCTGGATGTTTTACTTTATTTGTCAGTTTCGGTTTTTATTAGAGTACTCTGATGCTCTTGGTGATGGTCGTTCAAACAAATGAACCATAAAGTTACAGATCGTATCGGATACACTGGCTCCGTGTTGGGACGTGTCCTATACGTGTTATGGCACGCTATTACAGCAGATGATGATTGATCCTTATCTGAGACATCTTATATATCTCATTTCGTTTCTTGTCGTTGGTCGTAGTTTGTATGTTGGTACTGTTGGGTTGTTCATTCTGGGTGCAGATACGCTCGTGTTTGTACGAGCCGATACTGGACACGGATGTGAGGATACCTTCGTGTCGATGATGTAGCCTCTCCACAGTTGCAGCCGCGACCCGGTGAGGTGCTATGCGTGCCTGCGAGCCTAGTACGAAGCCTCCCTTCGGATTCTGACACTAAATTCTGGGATATAAATTCTAAACTCTTGATTGATTTCAGTTTCTGGATTTATTTTGTTTGTCGATGATGTTGTTGGATCTCGATCCCTACATAAAAAGGGTTTCGATCGACTGATACGTGTTGGGTTCGATTTTGGCTTGACGATCCTACGATTGTCTTTGTTTTTGAAGCGCGAATGATCTTTAAATCATGTTCGGTTCTTTACTTGCTGTTGGATCATTTTCGGTTTCGGGTTACCTAGCTGCTGTTGGAATTATTTGTGATGCACGTATTGTTGGTTTGGGTTTCTTGTATAAATTGTTGCTTGGGTTCTCCTTCCTATACTTGCTGTGGGATGTTGGTTTAGGTTTTCCTTATTATACATGTTGGGTTGGGAAAGATTTCTTTGCTGTAGGAGATGTTTTGCTATTTGGATTAAAATTGTTGGTTGGGTATCTATTATGCATGATGGATTTAACTTGGCACTGTAGGTGTTTTTGTTAGGAGCTTTTCGATATAAATCACATGCGGGTATATATTAGTTGGGAGTATTTCTATTTCGGGATTGATATCTCCATTAGCATGCATGCGTCGTTGATTTTGGGACTACGTCCACTATGCCAGGCCTGGATGTTTTACTTTATTTGTCGGTTTCGGTTTTTATTAGAGTACTCTGATACTCTTGGTGATGGTCGTTCGACCAAATGAACCAAAGCGTTGCAGATCGTATCGGATACACTGGCTCCGTGTCGGAACGTGTCCTATACGTGTTATGGTACGCTAGTATAGCAGATAATGATTGATCCTTATCTGAGACATCTTATATATCTTATTTCGTTTCTTATCGTTGGTCGTAGCTTGTATGTTGGTACTGTTGGGTTGTTCATTCTGGGTACAGATACGCTCGTATTTGTACGAGTCGATACTGGACACGGATGTGAGGATACCTTCGTGTCGATGATGTAGCCTCTCCACAGTTGCAGCCGCGACCCGGCGAGGCGCTGTGCATGCCTGCGAGCCGAGTTCGAAGGCTCTCTTCGGATTCCGACACCAAATTCTGGGGTATAAATTCTAAACTCTTGATTGATTTCAGTTTTTGGGTTTATTTTATTTTTCGATGATGTTGTTGGATCTCGATCGCTACATAAAAAGGGTTTCGATCGACTGATACGTGTTGGGTTCGATTTTGGCTTGACGATCCTACGATTGTCTTTGTTTGTGAAGCGGAAATGTTCTTTAGATCATGTTCGGTTCTTTACTTGCTTTTGGACCATTTTCGGTTTCGGGTTACCTAACTGCTGTTGGAATTATTTGTGATGCATGCATTGTTGGTTTGAGTTTCTTGTATAAATTGTTGCTTGGGTTCTCCTTCCTATACTTGTTGTGGGATGTTGGTTTAGGTTTTCCCTATTATACATGTTGGTTTGGGAAAGATTTCTTTGCTGTAGGAGATGTTTTGCTATTTGGATTAAAATTGTTGGTTGGGTATCTATTATGCATGATGGGTTTAACTTGGTACTGTGGGTGTTTTTGTTGGAAGCTTTTCGATATAAATCACATGCGGGTATATATTAGTTGGGAGTATTTCTATTTCGGGAATGACATCTCTATTAGCATGCCTGCATCGTTGATTTTGGGACTACGTCCACTATGCCATGCCTAGATGTTTTACTTTATTTGTCGATTTCGGTTTTATTAGAGTACTCTGATACTCTTGGTTTTTCGATATAAATCACAGACTCTAAAACTGACAGACTCTAAAAGTGAGGGTTTTGCTTTCTTTTTCAGGATTTTGCTATACGTACATGTGCTATTGACAGTCTTCATGTGACCAAGTTGAAGCGTTATAAGTATGATTCTTCGCTACAGTATCTGTGAGATTTTTGATGTCGATAGTTTTGATGTAGCTAAAGTATACTCTATATTGGATACTCTATATATTTTGAGAAGATGTATATAATGAAATGGAGAAATGTAGAATGGAAGCTAAAATACTCTATTTTGAGACAATAAAATGGAGAATGGTACTTTATATTACATTTCAATGCTTTGTTGTGAATATGGTTCAAAGTGGTTGTTTTCGAATTGAATTGAGCAGCGTTTGGAATGTCATGCAGTATAGAGCGTTATAAATGTGATACAACGACCATATACAGCGGTTTTTCATAACTATCCATAACACTTTGAAAATAAAACGTAGCAGAAATTCAACCTATTAATGACGGTTTTGGATGAATTATCTATAACACTTTTAAAAATATTTATAACACCCGATTTTATAACGCTTGGACTGAAAAAAAGAGTCATAGTTTGCAATTAATGACGCTTTTTAGCCGTCATTAAAAGGTATTTTTGTTGTATTGCGCAAGTGGAAGAGAGACCGAGACGTGTATGGAGGAGGCAGCAGCCGATCAGGAGCGGTGAAATGCTCCAATATTCCAGCACAACAGCACCCTCAGCAGCCAAGAGACACCCCGAATCGAGAGCTTCCAATATGCCAGCATTGCAGAAAAAAGGGACACAGTGAGAGCGACTGCCGCTGGAGACTAGGCCAATGCTTAAAGTGTGGTTCGGACCAGCATCAGTTGTGAGATTGCCCAAGACGTCGACCGGTAGCACCAGGAGGGCAAGCTTTTGCCATGATCACGGAGGATGCACAAGCACTACAAGGAGGAATTGACGGTGATTCCTAATAAGTTTATAGTAGTACTATTGGTAATTTTATATTAGATATTGGCTTAACATTTTGGACTATTCATGCTGATATATCTAAGTACTTTAAATTTCGAGGACGAAATTATTTATAAGATGGGTAGGATGTAAACCCCCGTTCTGAATTTTGAAAGTAAATTTTTATTATCTTTTATTTTAATTATGTGACCCAAATAGTGATTTTGGGATTTTGTAGACACTTTCAATCAATGAACCTTATGCATATAGGCTTATTATATATATATATATATATATATATATATATATATATATATATATATATATATATATATAAATATATATATATATATATATATATATATATACACACACACACATATAATGATAGTATAAATATGTAAGCTGTTATGCAAAATAATTTGTCTCGAGGGCCTCTACATAAATTCCCAGAATTCAAATTTCTCTACAGTCTACCACTTTATCCCAAAGGGCGAACTCCTCCCATTTGAATTCGAGATAACCTCAAATCTGTTTAAACCAATTCCTCCCTATCATTTCTCTCCCATATTCAAACACAAGCATCCTATATATAAGGAGAGATGGCAGCCGGTTCCCCTCTCTATTAACCCTAAATCCTACGGCGCCTGGAGATCGAGGAGACGGCCGCGCGTGAGAGTATTAACAACAGGAGCCTTCGATTTTTCTCAAAGCAGGTAATCATTTTCCTTCATCTATCAACCCTTATGATCCTTTAAGATTTATTTAGTTATCACGTTTAATTGGGTTAGAAGTATTCGAGTTAATTCCTGAGAGGAATGTGGAGGAGAAGTAGGTGGTTCTATAAGTTCAAAACGAGACCAATTATAGCCTAGAAAAAATCTCGTGAAGACCAAGAAGGTGGATTGAGTCGACTTGGTTTTAGAATCAATCGATACATGAGAATGTGGCAAACCACATTACCAGTATAGGGCCTATGGGGGCGGGTTAATGTGAACCATAGGAAATAGAGCATCCTAGTATCGGAAACTAGGATACTCCGTTTAGTAAAAACAAAGGAAGAACTATGAATACAAGACTAAGTAGCATGAATATGCTGATACCTATAGGGATTAAGACATGAGCAGAACATGAGACATAGGTAGTGCGTACCAGAAGGTTGTCACTATTCATGAGTGACAGACAACCAATTCTGAGGAGTTACCAGGATCTTGTACCATTATCCACTAGCAAACATTTGATAATTGCAAGTGGGTGTACAAGATTAAGATCGTCTGATGATATTATTGGTAGGTACAAGGTCAAACTAGTTGCCAATGGTTTTCTTCAGTAGTACTGCTATTCATGCTACTGGAGTTTTATGAGTTCTTATGATCCTACTCTGTTCACATACCTTCTGGGACACTACTACTATTATATATTGATGATATGGTTAGTATTGGTGGTAATTATGCACACATTATGTAAGTAAACAACACTTTCACAACACCTATGCCTCTTGAGTCGAACCTCAAACTGCATTTTGATAATGGAGATAAGTCTTCTCACTACTAAAATACCCCATATTAGCGACGTTAGAATACGTCGCTAAATGAGGAAAATCCGTCGCTAAACATAAACTGCGACGGATTTAGCGACAAAAATTTGACGTCGCGTAATGGCTTGTCGCAGATGACCAATTCGTCGCAGTTCGTCGCTATTTGCGACGTAAGCTAACCTGTCGCTAGACGTCGCAAAATTAACGACGTCTAGCGACTATAGAGTATGTCGCCAGATTGGCGACGTAGGGCGACAACTTAGCGACGTATTGAACTTTAGATATGATGACATGGCATGTCAGCCACGTCAGCACGTTAGCGACGTCTAGCGACAAAGTTATCGACGTCCGCACTTTAGCGACGTCTAGCGACAAAGATATGATGATATCCCACGTCAGCACTTTAGCGACGTATAGCGACATTACGTCGCAAGTTAGCGACGTATAGCGACGTTCACTCTCCGTCGCTAGACGTCGCAGAACGTCGCTATACGTCGCAGACTGTATAAAAAAATTATAAAAAAATAATTGCTATTTTTGTTATGCTGTGTGTCTGTGTTTACAGTGTGTGTGAAGTGCAGTGTTCGAACCATCGACAGTTTCGCTTACTGTTCTATATTTTATCTTGGATAGAAAGAGCAACAGTTCAGGGTGCACTTCTCAGAGCTTCCTCTTCACGTCCTTCACCTTCTCGGGATCCTTTTGTTATGCTGTGTGTCTGTGTTTACAGTGTGTGTGTCTGTGTGTGTGTGTCTGTGTGTGTGTGTCCGTGTGTGTGTGTCCGTATGTGTGTGTGAGAGGAGGAGGAGGAGGAGGAGGAGGGAGAGGAGTTAGGGTTAGGGTTAGGGTTTACCTTAGGAAGAGGGAGGAGGAGGAGGAGCTAGGGAGAGGAGGAGGATCTCGGATTGGGGAGGAGGAGCTCGTCGGAGCGGGAGGGAGTCGCCGGGGGCGGGGGGAGCGAGTCGTCGGGGGCGGTGGGAGAGAGTCGCCAGGGGGGAGAGTCACTGGGGGGGGGAGAGAGTCGCCGGGGGGGGGAGAGTTGCGGGGGGGGGGGGGGGAGGGATTCTGAAAATTTTGGAAATTTTCGAGTGAGGGGGAAAAGGAAACAGCGTGCCCTAAGTAAAACATTTAGCGACGTCAACTAAAGACGTCGCTAAACGTCGCCAAATTTTATTATATGGCGACATATATTAATACTCTGCCGCTGAACGTCGCTGTTCTGCGACGTAATTTATGTAATGTCGCTGAACGTCGCTAGTTAGCGACGATTTGCGACGTCACATGACGGGAGTCGCTATATTACATATATAGCGACGTTATTTTCTTACGTCGCTAAAACACGTCGCTAATATAGCATATTTTAGTAGTGTCTGGATCCGTCTCAATACACAGTTAGTTGGCATGTTGGTTTATCTTATTATCATACGTCTCGATATTTCTCATGCAGTACACTTTTTCAGTTAGCTTGTTTTCGTGCCCCACATTACACACTATGCTACTCTACTTAGGATTTTTGCTATATACAAGACACAATCAGTAGATCATTGTTCTTCTCGACTACTTCGTCATGTGACCTTCATATTTATTTTGATGTCGATTGGGCTAGGGATATTATGATCGTCGATCCACCCCTTGGTCCTGTTTTCTTGGTGATTCTTTGGTTTCCAGAGGAGGATGTGGTTTCTAGATTTAGTGCTGAGGTTGAGTATCGGGTTATGACTACTACTACTGATGAGATCACTTGACTTCGTTGGCTTATTACTGATATGAGTCTTTTGTTTCTGGTCTGACTTTTTTGCATTGTGCCAATAGTAGTGTTGTTCAGATTGCCTGCAAGCTTGTGTTTCACGAAAATGTGAACACTTAGATGCTGATTGCCACCATGCTCGCCAACATTATCTTCTTCTGGACTGTCTCACCACCACATGTTACTTCACAGATACAGATTGAGGACTTCTGCACAAAGACCCATACAGTTCAGAGGCACTCCCTTGTATTAGAAAAAACTCTCGATGGTAGTGGTTTACTACCTGCAATTCATTACTCACCACCTTGTGTTCTGTCCTGCATACCATAGATCAGTCCCTCCTTCATCTAGGCTTGTCCTATCCATATGTATAAGATAGATGTCCTGCTCAGCTCGAGTACAGATTAACAACTAGCCTTATGACACTTGGGAACCCGAGAAACAGGCCATTACAGGAGAACACCAGAGGGGTGCATAGAAAACCTTAATGTCCAGTCCCTTTTTGCATTATCTGTCCGTTTCTTCTTGTATTGATTCAACCAAGAACCTTGTGTCAGTCATTTAGAGTATCGGTTGAGGTTGGGGGCTTGATTAGCTCTTGGGTGTTCAGCCCTACTGAAAACAAAATGTATCAGTCCCTTTGAACCAGTCCACCCAAGGTTATCAAGCCAGTAGTGGCTGTCAAGTAGGCAAGTACCAAGTGGTACAAGACCCATTAGTAGGAGACACATCAGTCTTAAATAGGGATGTCTTGTATCAAAGAATTCAGAATCAGTCCCTACATTGCATACAAATGTTCAGTTCCTTGCTTGGTATCAGTCAAGAGTGGGAGGGGGAAGCTGGTTCTTTTCTCAGTCCCATATATATCTAGGTTCTACCCAAAACGAGTAAATAGGTTGGTACACCAGACCAGCAGCAGTAGAGCCTACTACTCACATAATTCATTATCAGAGGAATTGACCCAGAACAGAGGAAGTTCGTGTGGGTGTGAACCATAGGTAACAAGTACATAATATCTATGGGTGGTAGGATAAAATGTAGGTAACTAAGGGAAAGTAGATGTAGGATGTAAAGAACAGTCCATACAATTAGTATTACTATATATATATATATATATATATATATATATATATATATATATATAGAGAGAGAGAGAGAGAAAGGGTTAAGCCAAATAGACTTAATAAAATTAGATATTACCAAGATAAGCAAAGAAAGGTTAGAAGCCTGTATACATACACATGGAAAGTAGACAAGGCCATGAAAACATAGAAGCCTAAATAGGATCACTATAATACGTAAATTCTCCATTGGAGTCGACCTAGAAAACTAACAAGTAAATAGATAGGCTAGTTATTACTCTGAATTATGTTTTGACATTATGTACATGGTATAAAAAGGTTCTCTGGACTTTGACTCAACACTTGGTCCGTGCCAGCAGCTCAGGACTATAGGCAAGTATACCTTGCCAAACATATGCAGTATTTACATTGTTTTCTTCTATTGTTTCCTTTCATATTGTCACATGATTTCCATATCGTGATGGGTGTCCTTGATTGCCTTACTTGTTCTAGATTACGTGCACGTATAGAATCTTCGATATTGCTTGTTTAGTCATCTTCTTCATGTTATTGTGTCTTATGATAGAGTTGCCAGCTCTACACTTTGTTCTTGACTTTACTATTCTTAGCTGGGAGTATCTTGTATTGTACTACAGTTGAGACACACTATATATTGGAAGTATCTTACATTGTACTACGACCTATAGCAGATTCTTCTACCTTGATATTGATTGATTGATTTGACTTGCGACACTATAAATTGGAAGTATCTTGCATTGTACTACGGTTTATAGGTGTATTCTTGTATTCCTTTAGGAGAGGAAATCGATACTAGAATTGGCTAATCTTGACTGGGAGTATCTTGCATTCTGAAACAGTCGAAACCTACTATAGATTGGGAGTATCTCGTATTGTACTTCAAGCTATGGAGGTTAATCGATTGATTGATAGCCAAGTCTAGTATTACATTTCCATGTTTTGGATATCTTTCTGGCACCGTTCTTACCCTTCTCACATGTTATTTACTGTCATATTAGTAGGCATGTTTTATGTATCTTGCTAGTCCTCTGAGGACCTGATGATCTCTTCAGGTTTAGCCGAGTATTGAGCCAGGTGCACACGAGCAGGTTGAATGGACCATAGTACCACTGCAGCTGAGGTACTCTTGATATTTAGCAGTTTGGACTCAGTCACTTAGTTTTCATGTTTCTATTTTATTATCGTCTATTGGTAGTAGATTTGTGTCCACCGGACGTAACTGGAAATTCTTGATAAACTTGATACTCCAATTATATTATCATTCATTATTCAGTTTCATTTGTGTTAGTGGATTGTATCATATTTTGTGGATGAGATCTAGACTGCCTCTGTGACTTGTATACACTAGACAGTGTTCTACCGCCGACTCTACGGCGTAGGCTGGGCTTGGACACGGACTCGTATCCGAAAAGTGGGTGAGGGTCGTGACAAGTTTTTTTGGTGGCCCATGCAGGTCTACGTTAATCACTTTGGTTACATTACTGTGCCGTCATGAGCCTGCACATAGGATTAGAAACTTAGGATCTCATCCACGTGTCTTGACTCACTATTGATCTCTATTTTTCATTGTATCCTTGACTTGCATCCTGCTTAGAATCTTCATACCGTCTAATATTTTCTTTTCTTGCAGTGAATGGATTCTCAAGACAGGAACAACGCTTTCCTCAACACCCCACCGACTGCAGGAGGGTTCTTCTCGTACATGACCCCCCGATACAGGGAGGCCAGCTTACTCATCAGGGCGACCTGGCTCAACCACAATACTCGAGATTCCGCAGAGACGACATTCCACCACCAGCACCAGTTCTGCAACCAACACAAGTTCCGCATCCACCACCTACCATGCACCCTGCACCGGCGATGTATCCAGCTCCTATGACATATCCAGCACCAACGACATATCCAGCACCTGTCGTGTACCCAGCACATGTTCTGCCTCCGCCACCTCCGCAGGACCACGTTGCTCGCCTCAAAATCTTCCAGCAGCTCATCACTTCCCAGACGCGGCAGGCCGACGCCTTCCGCGATACACTGAGAGAGGCCCTACAGACTAGGGATGCACCCCCGTTGCGCCCCGACACTTCCAAGAATTTCATGTACCTTAGGCCCAGGGAATTCAAAGGAACGGAAGGGATACTCTACGCCGACGACTGGTTGGAGAATGTGGACCGCAACTTTCGGATGGCTCGGATTCCTGAAGATCAGAAGGTCGAGACAGCCAGCACGCAGCTCTATGACATCGCCCGTACGTGGTATAGAGATGAGCCCTGATTCACCGCACCAGATGTGACCTAAAAGGAGTTCAAGTAGTTGTTCAAGACGAAGTTCTATCCTGAAGCAGCCCGCGAAAAGTTGGAGAACGAGTTCGAGAGCCTCGAACAGGGCAACCTCTCCCTCGACGAGTACTCCGTCGAGTTCTCCCGCCTCAGTCGCTTTGCAGATGCTTTGACCCCTGCAGCCAAGGCCAAAAAGTTCAGGAAGAGGCTATCCCATGAGATCCGCATAGCCATTGCTACCAGCCAAGCCACCACATACGAAAGAATCTTGAAGGTTGCACAAGACGTAGAGAAGGAGCTGAAGCGCCACTACAAAAAAAAGACCTATTAATGACATTTGATAAGTGGTTTTTATGACGGCTGATGTGGAAGCGTCATCAAAGTTCAGCAAGATTAGAATCTATGACGGTTTATATTAAAAACGTTATTGATAGTGCTCCAGTGATATGTGCATTATAAAAAAGTACGAAAATTTAAGTCAAAATCTCGACTCCCCTACAATTCTTCCGCACTTAAGAAAAATTCTAAACCCTCTCTCTTTCTCCTTCACCTCCCGCTCCCCAACTCCCCTCAGCCCAATCCCCGCTCCCCAACTCCCCTCAGCCCGCTCCCTTCTCCCCGACTTCCCTCGGCCCGTTTCTCGCCTCCTTCGATTACAGACTGCACCGCAGAGGGAAGGTTGTCACCGGCGTTGCCTTCACCACCGGTTTGTCCTAAAATCTCGATCATTGCATATTTTATGCCCTAAATTCTGCCTCGACATGATTTTAGTAAAATCTCCTAATTTTTGACAACCATATATGCATCTATCTCTCCAAAATTAGGGTTCTTTTAGGGTTTTCCGACGTCTCCATCCACGTCGGCGATGATCTGAAAAGGGCTGCATGATCGTTGACTTCTCTTGATTAAGTGAGTGATTTTGATTTGGATTTTTTCCCCTAAAAAAAGATTTTGTTGGGAATTGTTCTATATGCGCTTCATGTTCGATGAAATAATTGTAAGTACCAAATGCTTGTGTTCTTTGATTTTTCTTCTGTTTATTCTTGTTCAAGGGAGTGTAATTGCATTTGGGGAGCCGAGTCCGAAGCCTCTCCACAGTCACAGCCGCGACCCGACGAGGTGCTGTGCGTGCCTGCGAGCCGAGTCCGAAGCCTTTCTTCGGATTCTGACACTAAATTATGGGGTATAAATTCTAAACTCTTGATTGATTTCAGTTTCTGGGTTTATTTTGTTTGTCGATGATGTTGTTGGATCTCGATCCCTACATAAAAAGGGTTTCGATCGACTGATACGTGTTGGGTTCGATTTTGGCTTGACGATCCTACGATTGTCTTTGTTTGTGAAGTGTGAATGATTTTTAGATCATGTTCGGTTCTTTACTTACTGTTGGATCGTTTTCGGTTTTGGGTTACCTAGCTGCTGTTGGAATTATTTGTGATGCATGTATTGTTGGTTTGGGTTTCTTGTATAAATTGTTGCTTGGGTTCTCCTTCCTATACTTGCTGTAGGATGTTGGTTTAGGTTTTCCTTATTATACATGTTGGGTTGGAAAAGATTTCTTTGCTGTAGGAGATGTTTTGCTATTCGGATTAAAATTATTGGTTGGATATCTATTATGCATGATGGGTTTAACTTGGTACTGTGGGTGTTTTTGTTGGAAGCTTTTCGATAAAAATCACATGCGGGTATATATTAGTTGGGAGTATTTCTATTACGGGATTGACATCTCCATTAGCATGCATGCGTCGTTGATTTTGGGACTACGTCCACTATGCCATGCCTAGATGTTTTACTTTATTTGTCGGTTTCGGTTTTTATTAGAGTACTCTGATACTCTTGGTGATGGTCGTTCGACCAAATGAACCAAAGCGTTGCAGATCGTATCGGATACACTGGCTCCGTGTCGGGACGTGTCCTATACGTGTTATGGCACGCTAGTACAGCAGATGATGATTGATCATTATCTGAGATATCTTATATATCTTATTTCGTTTCTTGTCGTTGGTCGTAGTTTGTATGTTGGTACTGTTTGATTGTTCATTCTGGGTACAGATACGCTCGTGTTTGTACGAGTCGATACTGGACACGGATGTGAGGATACCTTCGTGTCGATGATGTAGCCTCTCCACAGTTACACCCGCGACCCGGCGAGGTGCTGTGCGTGCCTGCGAGCCGAGTCCGAAGCCTCCCTTCGGATTCTGACACTAAATTTTGGGGTATAAATTCTAAACTCTTGATTGATTTCAGTTTCTGGGTTTATTTTGTTTGTCGATGATGTTGTTGGATCTCGATCCCTACATAAAAAGGGTTTCGATCGACATATACGTGTTGGGTTCGATTTTGGCTTGACGATCCTACGATTGTCTTTGTTTGTGAAGCGCGAATGATCTTTAGATCATGTTCGGTTCTTTACTTGCTGTTGGATCATTTTCGGTTTCGAGTTACCTAGCTGCTGTTGGAATTATTTATGATGCATGTATTGTTGGTTTGGGTTTCTTGTATAAATTGTTGCTTGGGTTCTCCTTCCTATACTTGCTGTGGGATGTTGGTTTAGTTTTTCCTTATTATAGATGTTGGGTTGGGAAAGATTTCTTTGCTGTAGGAGATGTTTTGCTATTTGGATTAAAATTGTTGGTTGGGTATCTATTATGCATGATGGGTTTAACTTGGTACTGTGGGTGTTTTTGTTGGGAGCTTTTCGATATAAATCACATGCGGGTATATATTAGTTGGGAGCATTTCTATTTCGGAATTGACATCTCCATTAGCATGCATGCGTCGTTGATTTTGGGACTACGTCCACTATGCCATTTCCGGATGTTTTACTTTATTTGTCGGTTTTGGTTTTTATTAGAGTACTCTGATACTCTTGGATGTGGTTGTTCGACCAAATGAACCAAAGCATTGCAGATCGTATCGGATACACTGGCTCCGTGTCGGGACGTGTCCTATACGTGTTATGGTACGCTAGTACAGCAGATGATGATTGATCCTTATCTGAGACATCTTATATATCTTATTTCGTTTCTTGTCGTTGGTCGTAGTTTGTATATTGGTACTTTTGGGTTGTTCATTCTGGGTGCAGATACGCTCGTGTTTGTACGAGTCGATACTGGACACGGATGTGAGGATACCTTCGTGTCGATGATGTAGCCTCTCCACAGTTACAGCCGCGACCTGGCGAGGTGCTATGCGTGCCAGCGAGCCGAGTCCGAAGCCTCCCTTCGGATTCTAACACTAAATTCTGGGGTATAAATTCTAAACTCTTGATTGATTTCAGTTTCTGGATTTATTTTGTTTGTCGATGATGTTGTTGGATCTCTATCCCTACATAAAAAGGGTTTCGATCGACTGATACATGCTGGGTTCGATTTTGGCTTTACGATCCTACGATTGTCTTTGTTTGTGAAGCACGAATGATCTTTAGATCATGTTCGGTTCTTTACTTGCTGTTGGATCATTTTCGGTTTTGGGTTACCTAACTGTTGTTGGAATTATTTGTGATGCATGTATTGTTGGTTTGGGTTTCTTGTATAAATTGTTTCTTGGGTTCTCCTTCCTATACTTGCTGTGGGATGTTGGTTTAGGTTTTCCTTATTAGACATGTTGGGTTGGGAATAATTTCTTTGCTGTAGGAGATGTTTTGCTATTTGGATTAAAATTGTTGGTTGGGTATCTATTACGCATGATGGGTTTAACTTGGTACTGTGGGTGTTTTTGTTGGGAGCTTTTCGATATAAATCACATGCGGGTATATATTAGTTGGGAGTATTTCTATTTCGGGATTGACATCTCCATTAGCATGCATGCGTCGTTGATTTTGGGACTACGTCCACTATGCCATGCCTGGATGTTTTACTTTATTTGTCGGTTTCGGTTTTTATTAGAGTACTCTGATACAATTGGTGATGGTCGTTCGACCAAATAAACCAAAGCGTTGCAGATCGAATCGGATACACTGGCTCCGTGTCGGGACGTGTCCTATACGTGTTTTGGCACGCTAGTACAGCAGATGATGATTGATCCTTATCTGAGACATCTTATATATCTCATTTCGTTTCTTGTCGTTGGTCATAGTTTGTATGTTGGTACTGTTGGGTTGTTCATACTGGGTGTAGATACGCTCGTGTTTGTACGAGTCGTTACTGGACACGGATGTGAGGATACCTTCGTGTTGATGATGTAGCCTCTCCACAATTGCAGTCGCGACCCGGCGAAGCGCTGTGCGTGCCTGTGAGCCGAGTCCGAAGCCTCCCTTCGGATTTCGACACCAAATTATGGGGTATAAATTCTAAACTCTTGATTGATTTCAGTTTTTGGGTTTATTTTGTTTGTCGATGATGTTGTTGGATCTCGATCCCTACATAAAAAGGGTTTCGATCGACTGATACGTGTTGGGTTCGATTTTGGCTTGACGATCCTACGATTGTCTTTGTTTGTGAAGCGGGAATGATCTTTAGATCATGTTCGGTTCTTTACTTGCTGTTGGATCATTTTCGGTTTCGGGTTACCTAGCTGCTGTTGGAATTATTTGTGATGCATGCATTATTGGTTTGGGTATCTTGTATAAATTGTTGCTTGGGTTCTCCTTCCTATACTTGTTGTGGGATGTTGGTTTAGGTTTTCCCTATTATACATGTTGGGTTGGGAAAGATTTCTTTGCTGTAGGAGATGTTTTGCTATTTGGATTAAAATTGTTGGTTGGGTATCTATTATGCATGATGGGTTTAACTTGGTACTGTGGGTGTTTTTGTTGGGAGCTTTTCGATATAAATCACATGCGGGTATATATTAGTTGGGAGTACTTCTATTTCGGAAATGACATCTCCATTAGCATGCCTGCATCGTTGATTTTGGGACTACGTCCACTATGCCATGCCTAGATGTTTTACTTTATTTATCGGTTTCGGTTTTTATTAGAGTACTCTGATACTCTTGGTTTTTCGATATAAATCACAGACTCTAAAAGTGAGGGTTTTGCTTTCTTTTTCAGGGTTTTGCTATATGTACATGTGCTATTGACAGTCTTCATGTGACCAAGTTGAAGCGTTATAAGTGTGCTTCTTCGCTACAGTATCTGTGAGATTTTTGATGTCGATAGTTTTGATGTAGCTAAAGTGTACTCTATATTGGATACTCTATGAGAAGATGTATATAATGAAATGGAGAAATGTAGAATGGTAGCTAAAATACTCTATTTTGAGACAATGAAATGGAGAATGGTACTTTATATTACATTTCAATGCTTTATTGTGAATATGGTTCAATGTGGTTGTTTTCGAATTGAATTGAGCAGCGTTTGGAATGTCATGCAGTATAGAGCGTTATAAATGTGATACAACGACCATATACAGCGGTTTTTCATAACTATCCATAACGCTTTGAAAATAAAACGTAGCAGAAATTCAACCTATTAATGACGGTTTTGGGTGAATTATCTAGAACACTTTTAAAAATATTTATAACACCCGATTTCATAATGCTTGGACTGAAAAAAAAGCATCATGGTTTACAATTAATGACGTTTTTTAGCCGTCATTAAAAGGTTTTTTTGTTGTATTGCGCAAGCGGAAGAGAGACCAAGACGTGTATGGAGGAGGCAGCAGCCGATCAGGAGCGGTGAAACGCTCCAACATTCCAGCACAACAGCACCATCAGCAGCCAAGAGACACCCCAAATCGAGAGCTTCCAACATGCCAGCATTGCAAAAAAAAGGGACATAGTGGGAGCGACTGTCGCTAGATACTAGGCCAGTGCTTAAACTGTGGTTCGGACCAGCATCAGTTGCAAGATTGCCCAAGACGTCGACCGATAGCACCAGGAGGGCAAGCTTTTGCCATGATCACGGACGATGCACCAGCACTACAAGGAGGAATTGACGGTGATTCCTAATAAGTTTATAGTAGTACTATTGGTAATTTTATATTAGAAATTGGCTTAAGTATGTAGTAACATTTTGGACTATTCATGCTGATATATCTAAGTACTTTAAATTTCGAGGACGAAATTATTTATAAGGTGGGTAGGATGTAAACCCCATTCTGAATTTTGAAAGTAAATTTTTTATTATCTTTTATTTTAATTACGTGACCCAAATAGTGATTTTGGAATTTTGAAGACACTTTCAATCAATGAACCTTATACATATAGGCATATAGGCTTATTATATATATATATATATATATATATATTTTTTTTTTATTATATATATAGGCATATAGGCTTATTATATATATATATATATATATATATATATATATATATATATATATATATATATATATATATATATATATATATATATATATATATATTTATTTATTTATTTATTTATTTTTTATTTTTTTGCATAACAGCTTACATATTTATACTATCATTGTATGTATATAAATATATATATATATATATATATATATATATATATATATAAATATATATATATATATATATATATATATATATATATATATAGTATAAATATATATATATATATATATATATATATAAAATATATATATATATATAGTATAAATATGTAAGCTGTTATGCAAAATAATTTGTCTCGAGGGCCTCTACATAAATTCCCAGAATTCAAATTTCTCTACAGTCGACCACTTTATCCCAATAGGCCGAACTCCTCCCATTTAAATTCGAGATAACCTCAAATCTGTTTAAACCAATTCCTCCCTATCATTTCTCTTCCATAATCAAACCCAAGCATCCTATATATAAGGAGAGATGGCAGCCGGTTCCCCTCTCTATTAACCCTAAATCCCACGGCGCTTGAAGTTCGAGAAGACGGCCGCGCGTGAGAGTATTAAAAGCAGGAGCCTT
The DNA here is from genome assembly GCA_029216955.1 of Iris pallida. NCBI lineage: Eukaryota > Viridiplantae > Streptophyta > Magnoliopsida > Asparagales > Iridaceae > Iris > Iris pallida. Next base: position 21,177,479 of record JANAVB010039620.1, on the reverse strand, counting down.
CGATTTTTCTCAAAGCAGGTAATCATTTTCCTTCATCTATCAACCCTTATGTTCCTTTAAGATTTATTTAGTTATCACGTTTAATTGGGTTAGAAGTATTCGACTTAATTCCTGAGAGGAATGTGGAGGAGAAGTAGGTGGTTCTATAAGTTCAAAACGAGACCAATTATAGCCTAGAAGAAATCTCGTGAAGAACAAGAAGGTGGATTGAGTCGACTTGGTTTTAGAATCAATCGATACATGAGAATGTGGCAAACCACATTACCAGTATAGGGCCTATGGGGGCGGGTTAATATGAACCATGGGAAATAGAGCATCCTAGTATCGGAAACTAGGATACTCCGTTTAGTAAAAACAAGGGAAGAAGTATGAATACAAGACTAAGTAGCATGAATATGCTGATACCTATAGGGAATAGGACATGAGCAGAACATGAAACATAGGTAGTGCGTACCAGAAGGTTGTCACTATTCATGAGTGACAGACAACCAATTCTGAGGAGTTACCAGGATCTTGCACCATTATCCACTAGCGCACATTTGATAATTACAAGTGGGTGTACAAGATTAAGACCGTCTGATGATATTATTGGTAGGTACAAGGTCAAACTAGTTGCCAATGGTTTTCTTCAGTAGTACTGCTATTCATGCTACTGGAGTTTTATGAGTTCTTATGATCCTACTCTGTTCACATACCTTCTGGGACACTACTACTATTATATATTAATGATATGGTTAGTATTGGTGGTAATTATGCACACATTATGCAAGTAAACAACACTTTCACAACACCTATGCCTCTTGAGTCGAAACTCAAACTGCGTTCTGATAATGGAGATAAGTCTTCTGGATCCGTCTCAATACACAATTAGTTGGCATGTTGGTTTATCTTATTATCATACGTCTCGATATTTCTCATGCAGTACACTTTGTCAGCTAGCTTGTTTCCATGCCCCACATTACACGCTATGCTACTCTACTTAGGATTTTTGCTATATACAAGACACAATCAGTAGATGTCACGACCCGCACCCACTGTGAGGGTACGAGTACGTAACAACGCCCAGCCTACGTCGTAGTGTCGACAGTAGAACGCTGTCCTAGGTCAATCATCTACAACATAAAGGTACATGTACATTATATACACTTCGAATGGAGGTGACATAGCAATACAATCTCAATCACATCTAAGGTAGAGTACGATAAAAAGATAGATAAATATGGAACGAAATGAATCCACAGAGATACAATCAGATAGAGGTCTAAGTGTCTAAGATGACATCTCAATAAATATCAGATAAAACAACTCCCAGTACATATACAATAATGTATCAATAAGAAAGACAAGGTAAGAGTCTAAGCTAGTAGTCTAAACCACTGGTGGTAGATCCTCTACTGCAATTGGGTCCAAGTCACAAGTGTTGTCTAAGCTGTACTATAATGGGTAGACACCAGAGCCTCATCATTCACTGTAAAATTTTCAACAGGTCCAGTCAGGACAGGAGCGAGCACAATACATCTCAACAGATCATAGCAGGTTAGAAAATATAATCATGCAGTAGAGTAAGATACAGGAAACTGAAGAAAGTACAGAATGTAAATAGAGAGAGAACTGTAATAGAAATATCTACTATAAATAGAGAACTAACAGTGGCTAGTGAGTCAGAGTAAAATATAAACATGTGAATGGCATAGGAGATTCTGGGAACTATACTATGGAGTGATTCTGGGAACTACACTACTTGGATATTATTCACATGTCTACTTCTACTCCCCCGTACCCCCAATCAATACACAAGGATCCAAACAGGTTATGTTATGATTCCATACAATGGCCCACAAGGGGTGATACATGGTAGGCCCATAAATGGGTGATTCTGGAAATGCCCATAATTGGATGATTCAAGAAAGACTCTGTGATCATGAGAATACATGTCACAAGTGATTCAATGAACCATGAAGCATAGTGATACATAATGTAAGTGAAACGCACAGAACATGTAGTATCCGATGCTCCCTGAGGGGATAACATCTCAAGAAAGGATCCATATAGTACTAATCCGTGTTACCAATGTGACAGCATCAAGTAAAGTAATCTAAAGCATAAAAATAATTCTAACAGGATATGAAGTCGACTAAGGCTAACCAAGACTATACAAGTCTATAAACTAACACACATACCTATACACATAATATATACAACACTATATACATTATCCATATCATATCAATATGCATATTTACATCTATACATATATAGGCACATACATTCACTACATATATATACATTATATATAGTGAGATAGAAAGAGAGTGAAAGAGTGTCAAGTGTGGTATTGTGCAATAGGCAATGTGTGTGTTAGGTATTTTGTGTGTGTGTAAGTGAATAAACCATGTGTGTGTGTGTAAGGTAAGTGAACCAATGTGTCATCACAGGGAAACAAAAGTGATAGGTATCTAGGATAGAGGGTGTGTGGGAGAGAACATAGGCTAGTAGGTAATAAAGTGAGTGTTAGGTGATTTGTGTGTGGAGGGGTGTGAGCTATGTGTGTGGGAAATGAAATGTGTGACAGGTTTAAGAAGTGTCATGTGTGAGTTAAACTCAAATGTGTGAGATGATCTCAGTTTGTGTGTGAATTGGACTTCACATATGTGTGTGTATATGTTGAGGGTCTTGTGTGTGTGCATTGTGTATGAGAGGGAAAAACTGGAAACCAGAAATCCGTGTTCAGGTTGTGTGTGGCAATGTGATTGAGTGAGAGTGTGAGAGGGCTGTGTGAAAATCAGAAATGTGAGTGTGTGTGTGTAAAGTTAAACTCATATGTGTGAGATGATGTGTGTGAGTGACTGTGAGGGAAAGTGTGAGTTAAATTCATTTGTGTGTGCTAATAGGATTGTGTGTGTGTAAATCATGTGCATGTGTGTGAGAAAAAACTGATGTGAGTTGTGGGTGCATGAGAAGGGTGTGAGGAAAAATGGAATCATAAATGTGTGTGTAATTGCTGATTTCTGTGTGGCAGTGTAAGGAGTGAACTGCATATGTGTGTGATAGTGTAAAGAATAACAGTGAATAAGTTTCAGTTTTCTGAAACTTGACAGGAACCCCCAACCCAAATGTGCAAAACCCATTCCCATGATCCCTAAATCACATCTAAAACTACAAGTAATCATGTAATCTATTCCTTAAACATGTAGGTGAATCAAATTCTGATATTCAATCAGAAAAAAGAAATCGATTTCAGGAAAACACATATAGGCTAATGGTATCAGCCGTATCAGTCCAACTTTGACAGTTCAATACAGTCCTAAACAATTCAAAACTCCATGAATCCCTTAATCAACATGAATCCTTAGCATCTACATTATCACTCAGATATATATAGGTGTATTTAACTTTGCAAAATCATTAGAAAACAATAAAACCGATTTCGAAATCTCAGAAATCAGAAATGTGAGCAGTGTATCAGTAAATTGGGGAAAGCCCAATTCGAAACCAAAATACAATTAATATCTGAAAATAATGGTTGGTAAATAATGATATACATGTGAGGGTACTAGTTCTTCGTGTCCAAGAATTGGATACGAATCGTGTCCAAATAACTGTACGAACACAGACACACACTGTGCACAAATAATGGTCGTGCACGCGTGCACGCGCGTCTAACACACGACACACGACACGACACGACACGTGCTCGTGTCCAGTGGTGCACCTAGGGTAGCTCTAGGACTGACACACCCTGCATTGGGTCCACGAGTCACACAGATACGACACGACACGCATGTCAGTCGTGCCTGTGCACGCGCACAGCAGCCCGTGCGCGACAGTGCGTGACCAATGTGACCTCGATTTCTTCCTGCGTGGTGCACGAGATGCTCCCAAATTTTGGGAGCATGGTCGAAGACAATGCCCCATGAATCCTACAAAAATTCAGGACACGACGTGTCCTGTGTCCCGAGATATACCCCCCGAGATGCAGGACACGGCCTACGGGCTCGTACTGCGTGTCCAAACGAAATTCACGACATACAAGGACACAAAACACCATGACACCTTCACAAAAATTAATACTCTCACCTAGATCTACAAATCCATGCAATCACTTTTCAAAAATACGAAAATTAATTCCTATGTGGCATTTCTACAAACACCTAGCCTATGGGACTGATACGTGTCCATTTAGGACACGAAATGGATACAATATGCACAAAATTCTAGGGTTAGCTAGGGGACACCTAGATCTAGGTCTCCATACAATAATAACAGCAATTACAATGAGATTTGGTGGGATTACCTATTGGTATCAATCTCCTCAAAAAGCTCCAAAGAGGGGTGTTCTTCTTGCTAGCTAGCTCCTCGAAATTGCTCTCCAACAGGGATTGGCCTCCATGAACAGTAAGAGGAAGCTAATTAGAACCTAATGCAATTGGTTTGGGAAGAAAAGGAATTAAAATGGAATTTCTAGGGTTTTAGGAAGTTTAGAACTAACCTTTCTTTCCAACTTTGTAACTCTTTCTAAAGGGAGGCTAACCTAATGGAAGAGAGTATAAATAGGTGGGGATTCCTATGTGGGTGTGGCCAGCCATAGAATTAGGGTTAGGGTTAGCTAATGGGTTGGGCTTTGGGCCTCTACGGGCTTAAGTTGCTAATTAATGGTTTCAAAACCATAAGTCATGGCTTATGACTAAAAGCCTCTCTATTCTAACTTAAATTCTAAAAGACCAACCATGGGTTAAATTAAGTTAGGCTAGGGTCACATGATCTACCCAAGTCACTAAAACTAGGGTTAGCTTCTAGGTTAGGCTCCAAAGTCAACACTAGTCAAAGTCTAGAATAGCCCCTAATTAAATTATACCAAAAATCATATAAATTCTAATAAATCTCAATAATTCATAATAATTCCAAATAATATATATTAAATTCAAATAATTCAAAAATGACAAAATACCCTCAAACTAGAAATGTGGTAGATGAAACACCCTAATCACAAGTCATGATTTTAAATAGTTTAAAAATGATTAAAAATCACCAAAAAATCATAATATGAAATAAATATCAATAAATAATAATTATAATTACAAAATTTCAAAATTACCCTCATCTGAAAAACTGGGTGTTACAATCCTACCCCCCTTAGAAAAATTTCGTCCTCGAAATTAAAATGTTCATACTCCTTCTAGGTCAAACTCCCACAATCAAAGTCTCAGAACTTAAACAAATCATACGATTTAAAAGGACGACATACATGGTCATGGCATACGGTGGTAGTGAAAGTCTCATCTAGGTATACAAGTCATGCTAAACCAAAATGGTCATAGGGTATCAAAACATACAAGCAATCAGGGGTGTTAAACTGGAAAAGATACAGAAATAACAAATCATCAAAACTGTAAGGCAGTCTACCATCCTCTATGAAAACTAGTACTTATCAAAAAAATAAAATAAGATTACTACCAATTATCTATAAGGGGTACTATTCAAAGAAAAATCAAAATCAAAAGTTCAAGGGACAGTTGTCAATAGCATTGAAATCCAATCACAATATATATTAAGAATATTTAGTCTCGATACGATCTAAGTTGATCAATTCTGGGAAGTCAAGATTTGGGCAATATGGAGGACAAGATCATCGAAGTCTGAGCACGAGCATACAAGGATGGAGATTCAGGTCATATTTAAATTTGATTCAATTGAGTACGAACCCAAGACATTAATGTGATAAGAAAGGATGATCAAGGTTGATTGGTCGTGATTAAGGGAGCTAGGATTCAATGATATTGAAAACCTTTTAGGGAAAACAAGAAAAGATTTCATAAGAAGTCAAGTTAATCATCTCTCACTAATATCATCAAGTTTATCATTTGTCAATCATATTTTTATCTCACAAGTCCCAATATAAAAATTAACCTTTATATGACTATCATCAAAAAATTTATAACCTTCCGTCATTTAAACCTTTACCATGATCACCATAGACAAAATTCCAAACTTCTAAAACGTTTCCCACGAAGCATACCCCTCTTATTTAGGTATCAACACTTATTCATTTAATCAAATTTCAAATTCCCTCACCTCGTCCTAATTTAGATCTGAAACCTCTAAATCCAGTTTATGAAATCCTTGAACTTGTTTAATTCAAGTCTCGTATTTGTTCAACCCTAATACCACTATGTCATACAAAATTTATTCTTATTTATAAATCAACCTTCATATTTTCTTCAACGTTCACCTTCAAATATTATCCTTTTGAATTCTATAATTTTTCCCCAATCATCTAAAATAATTTCTATAACTTAAAATCTTTGTGTTCTCTCTGTCTCTAGTCACCCTCTTACCATATCTAGTTCAATTTCGCATAATCATTGAATACAATTAAATTCTCCTTTCCGTTTCTAAATTTCTACTTAGCCTTAGAGTAAAAGTTCCCAAGAATCAATAACCAAGATTTTCTAAGTTCTCAAATCTAGGTTGACCTCTGATATCCTCATTAGTTTTTTTTTTGTGAAATACATCCATGAATTACTCATAACCAAAATTTTCTGCGATTGTTTCTAAATTGATAACATTTATCTCTCGATTCCATTCTAAACCTTTACCACATCTCCATCTCAAATTTTTCATATTTGACATCCAATATTCTGATTCCTACAAAATCATCATATGATAACCAATTACGTCATTTTCGAACTAGATAATTTACGTTATTTCCTCAACATGTCTCAGGCAAAATGATATGAAGATTCAAGGGTTTCAAGGTATAGCTGACAGAATTAGATACGAGACAGAGAATTGATGTAATCAGGACAGTTATATAAGACAAGAAATTATGGTAATAAAATATTGGCAGGAAGAGAATGATAATAGAATCTGTTCTGCTTATCTATTTAAACAAAGAATGAACCATTTTGAAACCAGAACTATAATATCAAATCCAAATAATGCCTAGCAAAATCATCGATTCATTGTATTAAGAAGAAATTCATAGTAAGAAGTTACACAAAGGTTTATAATACAACTAAAGCTACTCCTACTCCTAAGTTAAATAATGAGAAACAAAACAAACAAAACAATTTTTTTTGAAAGACTGAACAAAAGTAGAGAAAACTTGTTCAAGAGCATTTAAGGTACAATCTGATAATCATATGCGTCTATCCAAAATCATGGTACTCTAAATCATCGTCATACTAGTAAGCAAGACTACGATAATCACAGAGTCCTTGACTAAGGTACGTACCTCTAGGTTCATGGTATTTAAAATTTTTGCATTGCCGTATGCGATGGCGAAAACCTTAAATTCCTATACCCGAGAAATACATCCAAAATCTGACTACATGTCCTCACTATGCCAACTAACACGACTATCGAAAATTCTAGATCCCATAACTGAGGTGACCTAGCCCATATGATTTTTTTTGAAGAAAAATAACATAACAAAAGAGCAACATGATAAAATTAATCAATCAGCAAGGAACAGATGGAATCGGATTTCAAGGTAGTTATAAAAGACAATTGCGGGAATGGAATCGAGAAGAATGAAACTTGCAGCAAGATCTTCAATGGTCTGTGCATCATCGACTGTCCTGACGATAGCTCGCCCTGCTGGTTTCCCCTGGTCTTCTGCTGATGCTGCATGAACCGCTGCTGCTGAGAGAAATCGAGAATGACGGGAAAAAGGTCTCTGTACAGGCAGAGGTGTACCTCCAATGTAGCAGAAATGCCAACCTGAGTCGGCACAACAGGAGCTGCGGTCTCGAGGCCCTGATGAACAGGACGAGAGGTAGCCAGCCTCTCGATAGTATTCCCCGAACCGAAGCGATGAGATCATGTCTCCATAACCAATATGAAGACAGATCAAAACAAGAAGCAATTACTGAGAATGAAGCAAAAATTCAAAGGAGGATAGTTTATATTCAAGGAAAGACAATAAACAGCAAATTTAGATAAAATGAATCTGATTAAGAGTTTTTCCTAATGTGATTGAGTACCTTCAATTTATCCTAATCCTACTGCAGGCTGTAGTGATACTCTAGTTCGAATACCACTACACAAACTCGACCTGCATGGACCACCACTAAAAATGTGTCACGACCCGCACCCACTGTGAGGGTACGAGTACGTAACGACGCCCAGCCTACACCGCAGTGTCGGCGGTAGAACGCTGTCCTAGGTCAATCATCTACAATATAAAGGTATATGTACATTATATACACTCCGAATGGAGGTGACATAGCAATACAGTCTCAATCACATCTAAGGTAGAGTACGATAAAAAGATAGATAGATATGGAACGAAATGAATCCACAGAGATACAATCAGATAGAGGTCTAAGTGTCTAAGATGACATCTCCATAAATATCAGATAAAATAACTCCCAGTACATATACAATAATGTATCAATGAGAAAGACAAGGTAAGAGTCTAAGCTAGTAGTCTAAACCACTGGTGGTAGATCCTCTACTGCAATTGGGTCCAAGTCATAAGTGTTGTCTAAGCTGCACCATAATGGGTAGACACCAGAGCCTCATTATTCACTGTAAAATTTTTAACAGGTCCAGTCAGGACAGGAGCGAGCACAATACATCTCAACAGATCATAGCAGGTTAGAAAATATAAACATGCAGTAGAGTAAGATACAGGAAACTGAAGAAAGTACAGAATGTAAACAAAGAGAGAACTGTAATAGAAATATCTACTATAAATAGAGAACTAACAGTGGCTAGTGAGTCAGAGTACAATATAAACATGTGAATGGCATAGGAGATTCTGGGAACTATACTATGGAGTGATTCTGGGAACTACACTACTTGGATATTATTTATATGTCTACTTCTACTCGCCCGTACCCCCAATCAATATACAAGGATCCAGCCAGGTTATGTTATGATTCCATGCAATGGCCCACAAGGGGTGATACATGGTAGGCCCATAAATGGGTGATTCTGTGAATGCCCATAAATGGGTGATTCAAAGAAGACTCTGTGATCATGAGAGTACATGTCACAAGTGATTCAATGAACCATGAAGCATAGTGATACACAATGTAAGTGAAACGCACAGAACATGTAGTATCTGATGCTCCCTGGGAGGATAATATCTCAAGAAAGGATCCATATAGTACTAATCCGTGTTACCAATGTGACAGCATCAAGTAAAATAATCTAAAGCAGGAAAATAATTCTAACAGGATATGAAATGATCAGAGAATGTACTCGCCTGGTATCCTGAATGTTCGAAGAAAATATACTGTCCAAAAAGTGGTGTCTGTCTCCTATAGAACAGTACAAGTCACAACAAGTCTAAAATAAGGAAATAGACTGCTACAATGCATCTACATGAAGTTTGGGATCAATCTAGGCTAAAGTCAACCTTTGGTCAACTCTAGTCAACCCTAACAGTCAAACTAGGTCAATTCTAGTCTAATTAAGTCAAACTAGGTCAAACGAGGTTAAACTTGGTCAAACTAGTCTAGGTTGGTCAAATCTAGGCTTAACAAGCCAATTCTAGGTCAACTAGACCAAGGTCAACTCTTGGTCAACTTGGTCAACTCTAGAAGTCGACTAAGGCTAACCAAGACTATACAAGTCTACAAACCAACACACATACCTATACACATAATATATACAACACTATATACATTATCCATATCATATCAATATGCATATTTACATCTATACTTATATAGGCACATACATTCACTACATATATATATATATTATATATAGTGAGATAGAAAGAGAGTGAAAGAGTGTCAAGTGTTGTATTGTGCAATAGGCAATGTGTGTGTTAGGTATTTTGTGTGTGTGTAAGTGAATAAACCATGTGTGTGTGTGTAAGGTGAGTGAACCAATGTGTCATCACAGGGAAACAGTGATAGGTATATAGAGGGTGTGTGGGAGAGAACATAGGCTAGTAGGTAATAAAGTGAGTGTTAGGTGATTTGTGTGTGGAGGGGTATGAGCTATGTGTGTGGGAAATGAAATGTGTGACAGGTTTAAGAAGTGTCATGTGTGAGTTAAACTCAAATGTGTGAGATGATCTCAGTTTGACGTGTGTGAATTGGACTTCACATATGTGTGTGTATATGTTGAAGGTCTTGTGTGTGTGTGCATTGTGTATGAGAGAGAAAAACTAGAAACCAGAAATCTGTGTTCAGGTTGTGTGTGGCAATGTGATTGAGTGAGAGTGTGAGAGGGCTGTGTGAAAATCAGAAATATGAGTGTGTTTAAAGTTAAACTCATATGTGTGAGATGATGTGTGTGAGTGACTGTGAGGGAAAGTGTGAGTTAAATTCATTTATGTGTGCTAATAGGATTGTGTGTGTGTAAATCATGTGCATGTGTGTGAGGAAAAATTGATGTGAGTTGTGTGTGCATGAGAAGGGTGTGAGGAAAAATGGAATCATAAATGTGTGTGTAATTGCTGATTTGTGTGTGACAGTGTAAGGAGTGAACTGCATATGTGTGTGATAGTGTAAAGAATAACAGTAAATAAGTTTCAGTTTTCTGAAACTTGACAGGAACCCCCAACCCAAATGTGCAAAACCCATTCCCATGATCCCTAAATCACATCTAAAACCACAAGTAATCATGTAATCTATTCCTTAAACATGTAGGTGAATCAAATTTTGATATTCAATCATCATAAATCAGGAAAAAGAAATCGATTTCAGGAAAACACATATAGGCTAATGGTATCAGCCGTATCAGTCCAACATTGACAGTTCAATACAGTCCTAAGCAATTCAAAACTCCATGAATCCCTTAATCAACATGAATCCTTAGCATGTACATTATCACTCAGATACATATAGGTGTATTTAACTTTGCAAAATCATTAGAAAACAGTAAAACCGATTTCGAAATCTCAGAAATCAGAAATATGAGCAGTGTATCAGTAAATTGGGGAAAGCCCAATTCGAAACAAAAATACAATTAATATCTAAAAATAATGGTTGGTAAATAATGATATACATGTGAGGGTACTAGTTAGGGTCTTCGTGTCCAAGAATTGGACACGAATCGTGTCCAAATAACTGTACGAACACAGACACACACTGTGCACAAATAATCGTCGTGCACGCGTGCACGCGCGTCTATCACACGACACGACACGATACGTGCTCGTGTCCAGTGGTGCACCTAGGGTAGCTCTAGGACTAGCACACCCTGTATTGGGTCTACGAGTCACACAGACATGACACGATACGCGTGTCAGTCACGCCTGTGCACGCGCACAGCAGCCCGTGCGCGACAGTGCGCGACCAATCCGACCTCGATTTCTCCCTGCGTGGTGCACGAGATGCTCCCAAATTTTGGGAGCATGGTCGCAGACAATGCCCCATGAATCCTACAAAAATTTAGGACACGACGTGTCCTGTGTCCCGAGATATACCCCCCGAGATGCAGGACACGGCCTACGGGCTCGTGCTGCGTGTCCAAACGAAATTTACGACACACAAGGACACAAAATACCATGACACCTTCACAAAAATTAATACTCTCACCTAGATCTACAAATCCATGCAATCACTTTTCAAAAATACGAAAATTAATTCCTATGTGGCATTTCTACAAACACCTAGCCTATGGGACTGATACGTGTCCATTTAGGACACAAAATGGACACAATATGCCACGAAATTCTAGGGTTAGCTAGGGGACACCTAGATCTAGGTCTCCATGCAATAATAACAGCAATTACAATAAGATTTGGTGGCATTACCTATTGGTATCAATCTCCTCAAAAAGCTCCAAAGAGGGGTGTTCTTCTTGCTAGCTAGCTCCTCCAAATTGCTCTCCAACAGGGATTGGCCTCCATGAACAGTAAGAGGAAGCTAATTAGAACCTAATGCAATTGGTTTGGGAAGAAAAGGAATTAAAATAGAATTTCTAGGGTTTTAGGAAGTTTAGAACTAACCTTTCTTTCCAACTTTGCAACTCTTTCTAAAGGGAGGCTAACCTAATGGAAGAGAGTATAAATAGGTGGGGATTCCTATGTGGGTGTGGCCAGCCATAGAATTAGGGTTAGGGTTAGCTAATGGGTTGGGCTTTGGGCCTCTACGGACTTAAGTTGCTAATTAATGGTTTCAAAACTATAAGTCATGGCTTATGACTAAAAGCCTCTCTATTCTAACTTAAATTCTAAAAGACCAACCATGGGTTAAATTAAGTTAGGCTAGGGTCACATGATCTACCCAAGTCACTAAAACTAGGGTTAGCTTCTAGGTTAGGCTCCAAAGTCAACACTAGTCAAAGTCTAGAATAGCCCCTAATTAAATTATACCAAAAATCATATAAATTCTAATAAATCTCAATAATTCATAATAATTCCAAATAATATATATTAAATTCAAATAATTCAAAAATGACAAAATACCCTCAAACTAGAAATGTGGTAGATGAAACACCCTAATCATAAGTCATGATTTTAAATAGTTTAAAAATGATTAAAAATCACCAAAAATCATAATATGAAATAAATATCAATAAATAATAATTATAATTACAAAATTTCAAAATTACCCTCATCTGGAAAACTGGGTGTTACAGTAGATCATTGTTCTTCTCGACTACTTCGTCCTGTGACCTTCATATTTATTTTGATGTCGTTTGGGCTAGGGATATTACGATCGTCGATCCACCCCTTGGTCCTGTTTTCTTGGTGATTCTTTGGTTTCCAGAGGAGGATGTGGTTTCTAGATTTAGTGCTGAGGTTGGGTATCGGGTTATGACTACTACTACTGATGAGATCACTTGACTTCGTTGGCTTATTACTGATATGAGTCTTTTGTTTCTGGTCCGACTTCTTCGCATTGTTCCAATAGTAGTGTTGTTCAGATTGCCTGCAAGCTTGTGTTTCACGAAAATGTGAACACTTAGATGCTGATTGCCACCATGCTCGCCAACATTATCTTCTTCTGGACTGTCTCACCACCACATGTTACTTCACAGAAGCAGATTGAGGACTTCTGCACAAAGACCCATACAGTTCAGACGCACTCCCTTGTATTAGACAAAACTCTCGATGGTAGTGGTTTACTACCTGCAATTCATTACTCACTACTTGTGTTCTGTCCTGCATACCATAGATCAGTCCCTCCTTCATCTAGGCTTGTCCTATCCATATGTATAAGATAGATGTCCTGCTCAGCTCGAGTACAGATTAACAAGTAGCCTTAGGACACTCGGGAACCCGAGAAACAGGCCATTACAGGAGAACACCAGAGGGGTGCATAGGAAACCTTAATGTCCAGTCCCCTTTTGCATTATCTGTCCGTTTCTCCTTGTATTGATTCAACCTTGAACCTTGTGTCAGTCATTTAGAGTATCAGTTGAGGTTGGGGGATTGATTAGCTCTTGGGTGTTCAGCCCTACTGTAAACAATATGTATCAGTCCCTTTGAACCAGTCCACCCAAGGTTATCAAGCCAGTAGTGGCTGTCAAGTAGGAAAGTACCAAGTGGTACAAGACCCATTAGCAGGAGACACATCAGTCTTAAATAGGGATGTCTTATATCAAAAAATTCAGGATCAGTCCCTACATAGCATACAAATGTTCAGTTCCTTGCTTGGTATCAGTCAAGAGTGGGAGGGGGAAGCTGGTTCTTTTCTCAGTCCCATATATAGCTAGGTTCTGCCCAAAACGAGTAAATAGGTTGGTACACCAGAACAGCAGCAGTAGAGCCTACTACTCACATAATTCATTATCAGAGGAATTGACCCAGAACAGAGGAAGTTCGTGTGGGTGTGAACCATAGGTAACAAGTACATAATATCTATGGGTGGTAGGATAAAATGTAGGTAACCAAGGGAAAGTAGATGTAGGATGTAAAGGACAGTCCATGCAATTAGTATTACTATATATATATATATATATATATATATATATATATATATATATATATATATATATATATATATATAAATATATATATATATATATATATATATATATAGAGAGAGAGAGAGAGAGAGAGAGAGAGAGAAAGGGTTAAGCCAAATAGACTTAATAAAATTAGATATTACCAAGACAAGCAAAGAAAGGTTACAAGCCTGTATACATACACATGGAAAGTAGACAAGGCCATGAAAACATAGAAGCCTAAATAGGATCACTACAATACGCAAATTCTCCATTGGGGTCGACCTAAAAAACTAACAAGTAAATAGATAGGCGAGTTATTACTCTGAATTATGTTTTGACATTATGTACATGGTATAAAAAGGTTCTCTGGACTTTGACTCAACACTTGGTCCGTGCCAGCAGCTCAGGACCACAGGCAAGTATACCTTGCCAAACATATGCAGTATTTACATTGTTTCCTTCTATTGTTTTCCTTTCATATTGTCACATGATTTCCATATTGTGATGGGTGTCCTTGATTGCCTTACTTGTTCTAGATTACGTGCACGTATAGAATCTTCGATATTGCTTGTTTAGTCATCTTCTTCATGTTATTGTGTCTTATGATAGAGTTGCCAGCTCTACACTTTGTTCTTGACTTTACTATTCTTAGCTGGGAGTATCTTGCATTGTACTACAGTTGAGACACACTATAGATTAGAAGTATCTTACATTGTACTACGACCTATAGCAGATTCTTCTACCTTGATATTGATTGATTGATTTGACTTGCGACACTATAAATTGGGAGTATCTTGCATTGTACTACGGTTTATAGGTGTATTCTTGTATTCCTTTAGGAGAGGAAATCGATACTAGAATTGGCTAATCTTGACTGGGAGTATCTTGCATTGTGCTACAGTCGAAACCTACTATAGATTAGGAGTATCTTGCATTGTACTACAAGCTATGGGGGTTAATCGATTGATTGATAGCCAAGTCTAGTATTACATTTTCATGTTTTGGATATCTTTCTGGCACCGTTCTTACCCTTCTCACATGTTATTTACTGTCATATTAGTTGGCATGTTTTATGTATCTTGCTAGTCCTCTGAGGACCTGATGATCTCTTCAGGTTTAGCCGAGTATTGAGCCAGGTGCACACGAACAGGTTGAGCCCGCATTGGACCACAGTACCACTGCAGCTGAGGGTACTCTTGATATTTAGCAGTTTGGACTCAGTCACTTAGTTTCCATGTTTCTATTTTATTATTGTCTATTGGTAGTAGATTTGTGTCCACCGGACGTAACTGGAAATTCTTGATAAACTTGATACTCCATTTATATTATCATTCATTATTCAGTTTCATTTGTGTTAGTGGATTGTATCATATTTTGTGGATGAGATCTAGACTGCCTCTGTGACTTGTATACACTAGATAGTGTTCTACCGCCGACTCTACGGCGTAGGCTGGGCTTGGACACGGACTCGTATCCGAAAAGCGGGTACGGATCGTGACACCTAGACCAAGGTATTGGTATTAGGTTACCAATAGAACCAAGGTATATGGTATCTTGGTAGGTAATGGTTAGGAATAAAATATTTGACTTAGATTTGACCTTATTTGACCAAGGTTGACTGTTTTGACAGAAAGTCAAAGTAGAGTCAACATTTGACCTAGAATGGACTAGAAGTTGACCAGTTGACCAAAAGTCAATTGTGAGTCAAACATTGACCCAATTTAACCTAGAATAGACTAGAAGTTGACCAGTTGACCAAAAGTCAACTGTGAGTCAACCATTGACCCAGTTTGATCTAGAATGGATTAGGAGTTGACCAGAGTTGACCAGTTGATCAAAAGTCAACTGTAGATCAACCCTTGACCTTGTTTGACTTTGTTTGACTTTGTTTGACTTAGCTTGACCTAGTTTGACTTTGTTTGACTTAGCTTGACCTAGTTTGACTTTGTTTGACTTAGCTTGACCTAGTTTGACAAGTTTGACTTTGTATGACCTAGTGTGACTTAGTTTGACTTGGTGTGACTTAGTTTGACTTGGTGTGACTTAGTTTGAATGAGTTTGACCTAGATTTGCATAGCATACCCTAGAAATCATGTCTAACACTGTTAAACCCTATTTAACTCATGTATATCTCATCTTTAGGTCTGTGACTTTCCTCTGAGCCTCGATATACTGTTGACATTTTCTACCATATCTCAGGCGAGTACCTTCTCTGATAATATTTTTGTTTTATGATGTTGTCTATGTTTCTTGTATTTAGTGTAGATAGTCTTGTTCTCTTGACACATTGTTCACACGGATTGGTATTTGTCTGGATCCCATCATGAGATGTTATTCCTTATATTCCTTGGTATATCTTGTGCGAGCCTTGCCCTTGTTCCTTGTGCATTGTATTGACACAATTTCTGTGAAGGCTACCTTCTCAGAGAATTCTATGTCATGACTTGTCATGGTTGGATCCACTATACTAGTCAGGGGCGGAGGTATTAGCGTAGATATGTGATCAAATCTTTCATGTGCAAGATATTATTTTTCCTGTGAGTGTTAATCATACACCGCACGTATGATTAACCAGGCCATTCTTCCTGTGCAAGTTCCTAAGCCGATCACATGTTGAAACTAGTGCTAAACTCACATAGATAGTAGTTCCTGATTCCCGTACATGATATACACTGTCATCTTGCTCTTACATTCATTTACAGTCTTGATATGCCTTACCATGATTCATGTACGTATCATTTTACCTTGTATATTCTCTCTATTTACTGTTACATGTTCTATTCGTCTAAGTAGAATTGTTATTGAAAATTTGTGCTCGTTCCATCCTGACTAGATATGTTGACAAAATTTTACAGATTATGGCGAGTACGAGTGTCCTTCCTACTATGGTACTCATGACGTAGTGGGCATAGACCGGGAGACCCTAGTCCAGCAGGGGTTAGTTCCAGCCGATGAGGCATTAGTGGCAGCTCAGCTAGATTAGTTTGGTACTGGACTTTGTCTCCAGATTACACCTTGGCATGTTATTATATTAGAATTTGTATTTGAGATTGTTGACTCTGAGACTCTGGACTTGTATTATTTCTGTGTCAAATTTTTTGGATGATATTTTAATATCTTGTTGTCTTTATCTTTCAGTATCATTTATCCTTCTTAGAATATTATGATTGAGTATATTATATTGTCATTTCTTGTCCTCCGTTTGGAGTTAACCATCTCGACAGGTCTTCATATTATAATTATGGTTAGATAGTAGACCTAGACAGTGTTCTACATCGTTTCTGCGACGTAGGCTGGGACGTTGTCACGCATTCGTGCCCTTACTCCGGGTGCAGGTCGTGACAACACGTCACTCCACGGAGAAGGATTTTTATAATGTACCAGAGCGACAGATTCAGACATGTGAAGAAAGATAAGGGAACAACAATGATTGTGGGCATTAGGGATGGATGCTTGGAGAAGGAGCTTGGAAAAAAGCTCATTCTCAAGGATGTGAGATACTTGCCTAGTTTGCACCTCAATTTGGTATCGATTAGGAAGTTGACGGATGATGTTGTTGCACTATGTTCACGGACATGGACCTTAAGCTTACGAAGGATTCTCAACTAATAGCATGAGGGCATCACAAGCGTTGGATGAGAGCTCATAGGTGTTCAGTAGGGGGTTGTTGATCGACGGGGCTTGTTGGAAAGGATCTTCAAGAAAACTTGAGTACGAAGGATTCGATTTGTTAAAGTAAAGTGACGAATGGAAGTGTATCAAATTTTGAGAATCAGTCCGTCCCATGAAGTTGGTCAATCTCTATGTGGGGGTTGTTCCGCATATTCAAGTTCAGTGTCAGAAGGGTTAATTTTTGGAACTTATTGCTATGAGTCAGTTTCATCATGACTTCTTGAAATCAGGAATGAGATCAAAGGGTGCATCTACTCGAGTTGGTAGATACATCTCAATTTGCACAATGTAGGGAAAGTTATGGGCCTTTGACGATGTGCATCATGCATGGACTTGCTCTATTCGAGAATGCGGATGTACGAGAAAGATTTTATGTCGGACATGAGGGTAGGCAAGTTCATGAGCTTGAATCTCGTGGTAACCACATCATCCACTTGGCATGTGCAACCAAGGGTGGGAAATCTACTTGTGACAAGAGCACGTTCCAGTGGAAGACGTCGAAAGTCGGAGACATGCAACTGAGACTCACAATGGGGCTGATGGCCGTCATCGACGTTGGTCTTGGTTGATTCATTGTTCTTGGAAAAATCCCAGTGATTCAAGAGATTCTTCGAACGACAGTGAGCGTCGACATAGTGTTCGAGCTTCTAAAGATGAAAGACGATATGGAACAACCCAAGGAATGTCAGGTTGACGACGATGGAGAGCAAAAAAATTTGTTGCGGGACGACATGCACGGAGACCGATTGAGGAACCATGGTGGACAACACCCTCTCATCATACATACATACTGGAAGGGGAGCTGTTGGGTATCTAGTCAATGAGATGTTGGAGGAGACGGTCTGGAGCGTCGAGGCGAATGGTGGCGGAGGCCATGCGAAGACGGCGAAACAGTTGCACGTGGAGATGGGTCGAAACTGGCTTTATGCCAGTGATCGAAATTCAAAAGAATTCTGGGTCTTCCCGGAAGTAGCAGTGCAAGTTGGACGGAATGTCAAAGAAATTATGGTTTTTTTTTTATGTATTTTGGAGTGTCCAGAATGATTTACTTTGTTTAATGCTTAAGATATGGTATCCTAATTAATCATTAGAGTTTTTTAGCCTATACAAGGGACTCGCGGAAGATTTATCAAATTCTAGAAAGAGTCCGTATCCGTTTGTAGGTCTTACACTTCGAGAGAGTAGAAAAGTTATGACAAAAAATTCGTCATCTCCATCAAGTCGAAGTCATCACCATTGGACATTGGGTAATCACTTGCTAGCGGAATTGTGTTTCGCCATCTCCATCGAGTCGAAGTCTTCACCATCGAGAGAGAATTCAAACTTGATTCCTACTAAACTAACATCTAACATTCAAGTTACCCAAAAAAATTTATCTGATATTATTAAAAAAATTAGATAGAAATTAAATTATATAAAAATAACTTTAATATATTTTAATTAAAATTTGTTATAGATAGATTTTTAGATCTTTGTATATATGTTTAGAGTTAGTTTAAATATAATTTGAATATTGAATTTTTTTAATTTTAATTTGTTATAGATGTGTTTATAGGATATAAACAGGGGCGGATTTATTGGTGGGCTGGGGTGGCCCTTCAGGAGCAGCGCAGCCCAGCCCACCCACCCACACCCTAACATTATTAAGACCCAAGTCACCCAACGAATCAAACCATTCACTAACACCCAAAATGCTAGGCTTAGGGCACGTCCTCTCGCGACTGGCGAAGCAGCCCGCAGCCAGTGAAGCATCCGCGCCGCGCGCAGCGTCACAATCACGTCAAGGATGGGACTCCCCGTTGCCACGCCGCGTGCGCATCGCAATCACGCAGAAGGATGGGACGGATGGGACTAGTCGACATACGACAGAGGGCCAGAGGCTCAGAGCGGCAGTCGGCAGAGCCTAGGCGCCGCCGCGCCGCGAGGGAGTCCCATCGCCGAACGGCCCGAACCGAAGTTAAGTCTCCATCTCCTCTCCTCACCTCTCCTCTCCTGTCTCCAGAGTCCAGACTCTATATAAGGATGTTAAAATCCCAATTCCTATATTAGAAATTTGGACTCAGGATCGTCGATTCTTGGCCGAGTCGCCGAGTGCTGTGCAGGGACCAGGGACTCAGGGTCAGGACTCGGGACTCAGGGAAGCAGGAGCCAGCAAACCAGTCGTCGCAGCCGCGCAATAGGCCGTACGGCCGTACAGGTTTTTTTCTCTCTCAATTTATATTGCAATCTGAGATTTTGAGTGTTAAATCTGTGTGTTAATCACTCAATTTAAGTTTCTTACAATTTAATCACTCAATTTCTTGGCCGAGTGTTAATCACTCAATTGATCACTCAATTTGTTACTCAATTTAAGTTTATTGCAATTTATGTTATGCCTCTGAGGAGTTAGTAATGTCTCTTTTTAGTTAGTAATGTCTGTTTTTAGTTGACATATATTTTTTTTAGTTAGTAATGTCTGTTGTTAGTAATGTCTGAGGAGTTAGTAATGTCTGTTTTAAACGATGACATATATTTCTTGCAAGTAATGTCTGAGGAGTTAGTAATGTCTGTTTTTAGTTGACATATATTTTTTTTCCTTTTGTTATTGGACAAGTAATGTCTGTTTCTTGCAAGTAATGTCTGTTTGTTTCTTGCAATTTATGTTATGCCTCCAATTTTAGTTAATCCATTAAAAAGTGTAAAACGAATCCAAAAGTTGCAAATCTAAATCCTATAGACAAGTAATGTCTGTTTCCTTTAACTAATATAAACTTATCTTCTATTTTATTAGGATGGAAAATCAAGAACCAAAAAACGAAAACTATGTTTTCGTTCTTTAAAAAGAAACTTTGAGAAGAAACATCAACAATTGGAGCATCTTTCGGCTCCAAATCTACTCCTGCTTACGACTCAAGTAGAAACATCAACGAGGGTCGATGTTCCTATGATTACTATAGAATCTCAACATCCTGCAAAGATTCCACAGATTGTATTTGATGAGAATGAACTTGAACGAGATCCTGCACTACGTATCCCAATATGGAAGCATCCAGTTTATAATCAAGATGAAGTTAGACGTGCTTATATAAAATGGGGACCAAATCAACCTATCTTGGCTGAGTATCCGAGAACTAAAATCGGAGTTCAAAACCGACGATTTCAACAAAGTTGGTTTCTAAAATTTCCATGGTTAGAGTACTCTATTTCAAAGGATGCTGTATTTTGCTTTCCGTGCTTTGTTTTTCAAGATCGTGAACCTCTACATCCTACATTTACCGTTGAAGGTTTCAATAGCTGGAAACGAGTAAATAATGGAGCCAAATGTGTAATCTTGGCACATATAGGATGTCCAACTTCTCCACACAACAATGCTGTGAGAAATGTTGAGGCATTGAAGAATACATCTCGACACATCGACAAAGTCATAAATGCTCAAAGTTCCGAAAATATTGAGAGAAATAGATTGTGTCTGAAGACTACCATTTTGGCTTACTTTACAAGGATGTGCTTTGAGAGGCCATGATGAATCTGTAAAGTCAAAGAACCGTGGGAACCTAATTCAGATGATTTGTTTGATGGCAAAGTTGAATGTTGAGGTTGATAATGTCGTCTTAGAGAAAGCTCCAAAAAATGCAACTTATACGTCTTCTATGATCCAAAAAGATGTTTTGCATATTCTTGCTACAAAAGTGAGAAACAAAATTCGCGAGGAAGTTGGAGATGCGAGGTTTTGTATCTTGGTTGATGAAGCAAAGGATGCGTCTAATAAAGAACAAATGGCGATTGTTCTTAGATTTGTAGATATTTATGGAAACTTGCAAGAACGGTTCTTTGAGATTGTACATGTTAAAGATACTAGTGCTTTAACTCTCAAAAAGAAAATATCAAAAGTTCTCACTCAGCACAATTTGCACATCCGAGATTTACGAGATCAGGGATACGATGGTGCCAGCAATATGCGTGGTGCCTGGAATGGGTTGCAAGCTTTATTTCGTAGTGATTGTGAGTATGCATACTATGTTTATTGTTTTGCTCATCGTTTACAACTTGCATTAGTTGCAGCAGCCGAGAATCAAATTTCAGTTTGGTTGTTCTTTTAAAAAATGACATGTATTATCAATCTGATTAGTGCATCTCCTAAGCGGCATACCGAGCTACGATCTGCGCAAGCTATTGAGATTGAATGTGAGATAGCTAGTGGTGAACGTGAGACGGGTAGAGGGGCTAATAGATGGGTAGTTTGCATCGAGCTGGTACTACTCGTTGGAGCTCACATTTTGACTCCATTTGTAGTTTGATAGATATGTATGGTGCAACTATCATTGTGCTGAAATCTTTGCTTGAAGAAGGATCTACAAATACAATTCGTGGGAAAGCTGGTGGTTCTATAATAGCAATGAAATCCTTTGATTTTATATTCATATTGCATCTTATGCAGAAGATTAAGGGGATTACAGATATGCTTTGTCGAACGTTGCAACATAAATCTTTGGATATTTTGAATGCAGTGAATTTAGTCTCATCGATAAAAGCATTACTTCAAACACTACGAGAAGGAGGTTTTGATTATCTCCTTGTACATGTTAAATCAATTTGTATACCTGATATGAGCAGCCGGTACAAAGAAGCTACTGGACGTTCTTGCCAACAGAATGATCACATCACAGTTGAGCATCACTATCGCATTGACATTTTTAATGCTACGATTGATTATCAGTTGGATGAGTTATATTCTAGATTCAATGAAGAGTCGATGGAACTACTTATGCTTAGCTCTGCTTTGGATCCTAGGGACAACTTTAAAGCTTTCGACCCTGATCGAATTCTTTTACTTGCCGAGAAGTTTTATCCAGGTGATTTTAGCGGGCAAGACATGCATCATTTGAAGTATCAGGTAGATCACTATCGACTTGATGTGGTTCACCACGAGAACTTTCAGAATATCTCAACCATTTCAGAATTGTGTCATGGATTAATTGAAACAAATAAGGCGGCAACTTATAATTTGATCGATAGGTTGATTCGTCTTGTTTTGAC
This sequence comes from Iris pallida, assembly GCA_029216955.1. Classification (NCBI taxonomy): domain Eukaryota; kingdom Viridiplantae; phylum Streptophyta; class Magnoliopsida; order Asparagales; family Iridaceae; genus Iris; species Iris pallida. The sequence goes on along the minus strand of JANAVB010039620.1, from coordinate 21,154,928 downwards.
TCTTCCTGTTTCTACGGCAACTACATAACGTGCTTTTTCAGCTATGAAGCACATCAAAAGTACTCTTCGTAACAAGATGGAAGATGAGTACTTGAGCGATTCAATGGTTGTCTACATCGAAAGAGAAATAACAGAGATGATCGATACAGATTCGATAATAGATGCTTTTGCTTCTTGGAAGGATCGACGAGTCCAATTTCGCTAGTAAGTGTTCTACTTTATTATATTGTTCTCTTTCATTCTCTTTATTTGTTTGTGATTGAAATTTATTTTGTGATAGATTTTTTTCCAGGATATAAGAAGATGGAGGAGAGTTTTGGAAGGCAGAAGCAAAGAAAGCAGATCATTAGCTCTTATCTTTATTCTAATTTTTTTTCCATTTTTCATCTTATGTATGACAATGATGTTTTGACTTTTTGTAATTGCCTTGAGCAACATGATCACTTATAAAATTCAGGCATTTGGATTATGATGGCATTATAAGAAATTTTTTATGTGAAATTTTTTTTAGTGTATTTTAACTTCAGCCCGGGGTAAACTTAAATCCTGGCTCCGCCCTTGGATATAGATATATGTTCATGTAGATGTAAAGAATTTAGAATTTTTGTAGACGAAGGCAGTGTTGTAGTTAGAGGAATTTTAATTTTTTTTTCTTAATTACGTGAGAATATACATATGATTTAGTTTGCGTCTTTATAATAGTAAAGATGTTGAAATCCGCAAATTTTAATACTTCAACATTACAGTACATTCCCAAAAGTTCCTCACGCTTCAAAACCAGGCTACATTTTCATATTCGATTAACATCAAGCAGTCAATCAAGAGCCATGAGACATGGTTTGAAACTCTCTTGTTATATTTTTTGCATTATAGAATTTTAGTGAGAAACAATTATACTATTTGTCTCAAAAAAAGTTTGGACGAATAGTCTTCTATTATATGATATCTGACATGACAAATATAAAATAACAAAAATTTAATTGTCCATTTTTTTAATATTAATGTTAATTTTAATATTATTGTTAATATTAATTTTATTATAATATTAATATTAATATTAAATTTAATGTTAATGTTAATATTAATTTTAATGTTAATTTTAATTGGGTAAATTACAAAAAACCCCTCCTTAAATATGCGCCTTTTTGCGTAGAAAGACATTTTAGAATTTTTTGGTAGTTTACCCCCCCCTCCCCTTAGATTACAAATCAGCTCGATTAGGCCCATCCAGCCAAATTTTAAAAATTTTATACCTAAAATACCCATGTCCCCCTCTAACCCCTCCCCCCCTCCGGCGGCGCCGGCGAGCCCCCCAGCTCCCCCCCCCCGATCCCCCCTCGCCGGCGAGCCCCAGCCCCAACCTCCTCGCCGGCGAGCGCCCCCCCGACCCACACCCCCCTCCTCCTCCTTCGCCGGCCCCGACCCCTCCTCCTCCTCCTTCGTCGGCCCCGACCCCCACTGCTCCCTCGCCGGCCCCGACCCCCCCTGCTCCTCCTCGCCGGCGAGCGACCCCCCGACCACCCCCCCCCCCCGCCCGACCCCCCACCTCCTCCCCTCCACCTCCCTCGTCGGCGAGCGCACCCCCCCTCCTCCTCCTCGCCGGCGAACACAGCCCAAACAGCCGAATAAGGAGGGGGGAGGGGTAAAATTGTCATTTGGGGGCAAAATGAGCATATTTTATACTTTGAGAATTTTAAGAGCATGGGGTCTTTTAGTGCAAAAAACGAAAATCTAACGAGAGGTTTTTTGCAATTTACCAATTTTAATTTTAATATTTATGTTTGTTTTAATTTAATGTTATTGCTAATTTTAATTTTAATGTTAAATTTTAACCATGTCAGCAGCCATGTCATATGTCACATAATGGAAGATGGCTTCATTCAATTTTTTTGGGACACATATAGCATTTTTGAGTGGGAAATCATACCAGTACATCCAAATTTGTAACTCCATAGCAATGTTTATTAGTTCTAATCTAAATTCTTATAAAAATTGATTTTATATTCATATAGTCAAATTAATAGCAATAAAGTTGTATATGAAGTTAAAAAATAAGAAAATATATTAAATTATAAACTATTTTAGTGCTCTTAGCCTCAAAACAACGTATCTGTACTATTATAGTGCAGCTTGGAAATGGCTCAAAAATGAACCGTCCAAGTCGTATGTATATCCTCCAGTAAATAATAAAAAAAACCAAAACCAAAAAAAATCCTAAGGAAGAAAAAAAATCTTACCTCCTCGTGTAGTTAAGAAAGGAAAAAAATATCTGGAAATTGCTGAGAAACCCAATTTCGGGGTTGGTTTTTATGAAAAACCCACCCGCGGGATGGGTTTTATGAAATGCCCAGAATTATTTATTTCCACGTTAAGTATTCCAAGATTCCCTTTAGATGCTCTGTATTTACAAAATTAATACCATAACTACCCCTCCGTACAAACTCAGGTTTGGATTGCGATTCTCGTCGTCGTCTTCTTCTTCTTCTTCATGAGAGATCTGAATTTCATTGCTCTCATCTTTAGCAGAGATCGCAAAGATCGTTCGTAGTTCACCGTACTTTTTTCAATCGAACTCCGATCATCGCTCTTCTTCTTCTTCAACTTCTTCTTTTCCGACAATTAGGTCAATTATGGAGAGAAGATCTTCTTCTTCTTTTCCATAAGAGTTAGATCGTTTTGAAAGAAGAACGAAAACTTATGAATCTTTATTCATGTCAAATTTCTTTCCATAAAATAAAAAAATAAAAAATTAGGTTTTTGTCAACTGTTCTCCGTCGATATAACACGAAGAATAGTCATTCTCCTGTATTTTAACAAGGAGAATGTCATTCTCCGTGTAAATTAACACGGAGAATGCCATTCTTCGTGTTACTAACATGGAGAATGGCCATTCTCCTGTGTTTTAACATTTGAATGACCTTTCTCCGTGCCATTTAACACTGAGAATGGTCATTCTCCGTGTAATTTAGCACGGAGAATGCTATTCTCCGTATTATTTCTAACACGGAGAATGGCCATTCTCCTGTGTTTTAACATTTGAATGACCATTCTCCGTGTCATTTAACACGGAGAATGGCCATTCTCCGTGTAATTTAGCACGGAGAATGCCATTCTCTGTATTGTTTCTAACACGAAGAATGGCCATTCTCCTATGTTTTAACATTTGAATGACCATTCTTCGTGTCATTTAACACGGAGAATGGCCATTCTCCGTGTAATTTAGTACGGAGAATGGTCATTCTCCGTATAAACATGCGAAATTAACATTCTTCGTGTTCTAACACGGAGAATGGTCATTCTCCTGCATTTTATGGTCAGTTAAAACTTTGGAGGGCCATAACTTTTGACTAGAAGGTCGAAACGAGACCCGGTTTTTCGCAAAATGAGCGTATCTTCGAGGAGCCTGAGATAAACGTTTTATCGTTTTTCAGCCTTTTGAAATTTTAGAATCGCAAAAAAATGATGTTTGGACCTCCGTTTTAGCACTTTTGTCGTTTGTCTCAGTCTTTCCGAAATTTTTCGACGAGTTTTTGAAGATTTTTGAGGAGAAAACCTAGATTCGAAAGTGAGCAGCGTATGGAAGAAGATGAAGTATCGAAACGTTTTTTTTAGAGTAGTTTCGTTGGTGTTTTCAATAAATTAGAAGGATGGGCAAAAAGGTCATTCGGAACCCTCTTTATATATTTTTGCTAATTTTGGGCACGCGATGAAATGTTATTGCACGGTGGGTTTTTCATAAAACTTTTTCGTTTTTTGGGCATTTCATAAATTTTTCCAAAAAATATTATAAGTCCTTCTAACTATCATAACATTATAACACATCCTAAAATATATTCAATATTAAATTATATTTAAACTAAGTACATAGTATTATCTAAATAAACACATAACCAAATTCTAACACATATCTATAACAAATAATAATTAAAATACATTCAAATTATATTTAAAATTATTTAATATAATTTAAATTTTAATCTAATTTTTACCAATATCATAAATTTTTTTACAACATGAACATGACTAGTCTACATTAAGAAAAGGGATTTGGATTGTCAACAAACAAATATCCCACCATAGCTGGCTCCAAGTCTAGGGGACCTAGATATGGACATAGAGTCCTAAATTTTACAAAGTTTCCACACTTTCTGAAGACACCTTAATTTTTGCTAATGACATGTTAAATTTACAAAAAAATCCAAAATTTTATAAATACCTTCGAAATTTTATATTTCAGAATCGTCTAGAATTCTATTTTTATTAGAGCCCTCTTGGTCTTCACCCAAATATTGACCCACACATTGAGACAAGTGCTAAGCACTTAGAATCGTCTAGAATTCTATTTTTATTACCATAACACGCAACTAGTGACATGACATGGGGTTGCCAAAAGAATGTTTTGGGGTCCTAAAAAACTTTCAACATTTAAGTATTGAAAACATCTTCGTCCTTTCTTTAAGCTAATTATAAGGGCACATCAAAATTTTATCAGAACTATTCAGGATTGGAGCTAGTCTATATTTGTGAAAAAATTACTAGGATTATCCCAATTTTCTACTCAATGGATTGTCCAAACTCCACAACCCCCTCCCCCCCCCCCCCCCCCCCCCCCCCCCCCCCCCCCCCCCATCCCCAAATTCCACTCTCATTTGTAAAATTCACTCTCTCTCTTCCAAAATCCTAACTTTCTTCCTCCTCCTCCTCCTCCTCATCTTCTTCTTCACGATTTTTTACTCCCCAAACTATACATCTTATTCTTCATCTTCTTCTCCACAATTTCTCCACTCTAAATCCTAGTTTTTTTCTCCGTCATTTCCATCAAAATCCTAGTTTTTCTCTCCACAATTTTTATTCTCATCATTTTGATTCCTCACAAATAATGCATGAAAATAAATCATATTTATTTCATTCTTTCTCACAAAAAATGCATGAAAATAAACCCTAAAATGTATATTTCATTATATTATCAAGATGGAAATAAATCCTAACGTATGTTTTTCATTGGTTTTTTCTAACGGCACCACAACTTTTGCTAGGGGCTAGCCCTTACTTGGGGGCAGCCCAAGAAGGTGGAACTTTTGCTAGGGGCTGCCCACAAGTTGCTTGGGGCTAGCCCAACCCCCCAAACCCACATTTTTATCTCATTTCTTCATTTCCTCTCTCTCTCTCTCTCTCTCTCTCTCTCTTCCAAAAGCTCTCTTCCAAAAGCTCTCCAAACCCTAAAACTATTCTCCACCACTCCTCCACTCCATTCCAAATTCTTCCACCACTCTCTCCTCCACCACTCTATTGCAAGAGATGACACGCAAGTCGAAATAATCATCGGAGTCTAGGTATGTTCTTCCCTAATTTCCCCTACATTTTTCTTTTTCTTTTTTCAAATCAAAGAATCGTTGTTAAATCTCCAAAAAGATTTGATAAATTAGGTTTAGAATTAGTTTAGGGTTCATGAATGAATTTTTTGAATACGATAATTTGCACACATTACTTGAAATCCAAATCCTAGAACACGACACGACATTCGGCTGCTACAGTCGAGCAGCATTAGGACTGTCATGGATGTGGCAGTCCTACTGCAAAGTAGGACTGCCAGACTCCATGCAGTCCTACTGTGAAAGAGGACTGCTGAGATTCTGGCAGTCCTACTTTACAGTAGGACTGCCACATCCCTGACAGTCCTAATATAGCACTGGGATGACATTAGAAATTCTTAACATGATGTTTAATTGTTGTCTATTTTTGTTTCTATTATTTAATAACTGTATGTTGTCCTGCAGTCCTCTGGCCGCTCCGAAGAGAATACGGTCGACCATGTCCAGGCGTAAGGAACGCACTGAGGGACGTCCTCTCGTGAGACCGATTAGAATCTCGGAATCGGCTCCAGAAAGAAAAATCACTGGAGCGACTGGCCGGTCTCGGACGCAGCGATCGGCTCCCCCTGCTCGGTCGAAGCAACGAGCTCCCCCTAGTCCTCAGGCTTCTTCCGACGACGACGTGCCTGTTGGCCGACTACTATCACGTGACGATTCCAACTCCTGATGGTACATTTGCGACAAAGTTTAAGAGAGCAAGATGGCTTGGAGCAATGATATATTATTGGTTTCAAGAAGGAATGATGTTAATTGTTTGTCGGGTTTCATTTAGTAGTACAAACTTGCTCTCTTGATAGGAAATGTTGCTTCTATATTCTTAAGATTTATAATTTGTTCTATTTATGAAGGTTTATATTGTGTAAACATTCCGTCACATTATTTAGATTATTCTTCATTATGGCAAATGTTAATGCATTCTAATGCATCTATTGCCTTCCCTGAGCTACAATACGAGTTCTCGCTAATAAGATTACTGACTCATAATATGGCAGCAACTACCAAAATCTAACCTACATGACAATACTATTGAAATGTGGAAAAGGCATACCATTATCGAAGTCTCACGATATGACAGTTAGCAATTGCAATCCAATGGTTGATCGAGTACTGCCAGCTACGACATTGGGTTCAAGGTTACCGTAAATTTATTGAATTAGGACTGCCACCCCCCGACAGTCCTACACAAAAGGAGGACTGCCAGGGTGCTGGCAGTCCTAATTGAAACTTACTGTAACAGCAAGTTTCAATTAGGACTGTCAGCACCCTGGCAGTCCTCCTTTTGTGTAGGACTGCCAAGGTGGTAGCAGTCCTATTTCTGATGATATTATGAAACCACAAAATATTTATTGAATTAGGACTGCCACCCCCCTGGCAGTCCAGCACAAAAGGAGGACTGCCAGGGTGCTGGCAGTCCTAATTGAAACTTGCTGTAACAACAAGTTTCAATTAGGACTGCCAGCACCCTAGCAGTCCTCCTTTTGCGTAGGACTGCCAGGGGGTGGCAGTCCTATTTCTGATAATATTCTGAAACCACAAAATATTTATTGAATTAGGACTGCCACTCCCTGGCAGTCCTTCACAAAAGGAGGACTGCCAGGGTGCTGACAATCATAATTGGGATGGCAGAACGGAGTGTACTCTCCCACAGTTGCAGCAGACTTCCAAAATTGGACGATGAACTAAGAATTCAAGAGTCCCGTGCACATCCAAATTTACTTCCATACTTGGAGAAGCAACAGATCACTAGAAAGATAAGTACAAAAAATAGAAGTTCAATCAAATATCCCATCAAGAAAGCAAGAGTCAAGAGGATTCGCCATCAAGGTTTACTGAATGATGCTGGCGGAAGCACTTCTAAACAGAGAAGTGGACTTTCTCCCTCTGCCGAATATAGCACTATAGTTCATGTTCAGGATAAAAATATGTCCCCTTTGAAGGATTCTGTTGAAATCCAAGTTAGTTCCGCTCCCATAAATAAAAGTAATACTGCTTCCGTGAATAATAAGACACTTCATCCTAAGTATCAAAATGACGATGATGGTAATGAATATACAATGCCAACAAAAGACTTACGGAAATGAAGATCCAGGACTAGAAGTGAAAGCTTCCGTTGTTTTCAAGGAAAACAGTGATTGTTTTGTGCCTGTTGAGAAAATAGTGGTGGAGCCAGAGCATTCTAAATTTATTGAATTAGGACTGCCAACACCCTGGCAGTCCTACTTTAGTGTAGATCTGCCAGGGGTGTGGCAGTCCTAATTGAAACTCTCTGTGAGAAGAGTTTGTATTTAAAACTCTCATAACAGAGAGTTTCAATTAGGACTGCCAGGCTCCTGGAAGTCCTATTTGAAACTGTAGCAGCCGAACGGCTAAAACGATTTGTCGTGTTCTAGGGTTAGGGTTTCAAGAAATATGTGAGAATTATTATGTTCGAAAAATTCATTCATGAACCCTAAAGTGATTTTAAACCTAATATTTATGTTTATGTTTTCTGATTTTGAGTATGAGTGGAAACATTTTTTTGGCAGCTGATCTTAGACAAATTTGGGAGAAATTTGTGCCAAACATGATTGAGATAGGAGAATTTTTTTGGAGATAATTCTCGAAAAGAAAGGAAGAAAATTTTGGAAAATAAATTGGACTAGGGTTTAATTCTATGACCTAGAAATGTTGGGAGAGAAGAAAAAAGTAGAGGGAGAGAAGAAAAGAGTTGAGGGAGAGAGAAAAAGAGTAGAGGGAGGGAGAAAGAAAAAAAAGAGAAGTCATCTTTTATACCTATTGTTGGGCTGCCCCCAAGTAAAAAAAATTGATGCCAAACTTGTAATATTTGCAAACATTTTTGGGCTGCCCCAAGTAAAAAGTGTGGTGCCCTTAGAAAAAACCTTTTCATTCAAATATTTCGATTTAGGACTGCCAGGAATTGTGGCGGTCCTAAAATGTACTTGTTGTACAGTAAGTCCCTTTCAGGACTGTCATAATTTTTGACAGTCCTCAATACTTTTAGGACTGCCAGAAATTGTGGCAGTCCTGTTGTATAGGAAGGTCCTTTCAGGACTGCCATAATTTCTGGCAATCCTCAATACTTCTAGGACTGCCAGAAATTGTGGCAGTCCTGTTGTACATCAAGTCCCTTTGAGGAATGTCACAATTCCTGGCAGTCCTCAATACTTCTAGGACTGCCAGAAATTATGGCAGTACTGTTGTACAGCAAGTCTCTTTCAGGACTGTCATAATTTTTGGTAGTTGTGGCAGTCATGGCCAGAAATTGTGGCGGTCCTGATATAAACTTTCTTAACAAATCAATTTCTTCTAGAATTAGGGTTTCATCCATAATTTTTTCTATTAATAAAAAATTGATTAATAGATTAACAAATTTGATAGATTTGGTAACCCAATTTCTTCTACAACTATGATTTCATCCATAAACTAGGGTTTAGAGAGAACAAAAATATGAGAAATTAGAAGAGAGCAAAAAAAATAAAATAGGGTTTGGAGAAAGAGATAGTTTTTGTTTTCTTTCTTCTTGTTCTTGCTCTTCTTCTTCTTTCTTCTTTCTTCTTTCTTCTTGTTCTTCTTAGGGTCTGTTTGGTAACATGGATTTTGGGTTGGAAGTGCAATTTTTTGGGAAAATGAGTTTGAAAGTTAATATCCTTTGTTTGGTTGTAACAGGATTTTGAATGGATTTAGGGAGAGAGCAGTGATTTGCAGTTCATGTCCCCCGTCTTCTTCAGCTTTCCACTTCCTCTTCATAGACTTGGATGTGGACTGGTAAGAGAAATTTTTTCTTTAATCAAGCTCTTTTTCACAAATTAATTGTAGTAAACCTGCAAGCGGGACCGAGCTCGAGGAGCTGTCGACCAATTTCCAGTTATGCTCGAGGAGCCGTCGACGAGTTTCCGGCGAGGCCAAGCTCAAGGAGCTGCCGATAACTCATGCGGGACCGTCGACGAGGTTGGCTCCACCACCCGGTCAACCACCATGGAGGTCGACGAGATCCTCAGCTGTTGTGCAGCGGAATGGGGGTCGACGAGGTCGACTCCCCCATGAATTTTTGTGCGTGCGTGGAGAGTGATCGTTGACCTCCCATGATTTTTGTGTGTGTGTGTGTGTGTGGAGAGATCGGTGGTGGAGCCAGCAGCTGCTGTGCTCCACCAAATTGTGAAATAAGAAATGTATAATTAATTAATATATTAATGTATGTATTAATTAATGTATTAGTATATGTATTAACTGTATTAATTTGTGGCGAAAGAATATTAATAAGCAATAGTAATTATAATAATTATTGGATTAATAATAATAGTAATTATTATCATTGTTTTTGTTGTTACTACAACAAAAAGGTGTTTTAACGACACTCGAAAGTGTCGTTATTGACTTTCCATGACACTTTTTTGGTACTGTCTAGAGGGGGTGTCATAGAAATAATTTTTCTTTCAACGACACTACAAAAGTGTCATGTAATAACTTTGTGACGACACTTTTTGAATGTCGTGTGTGCTTATTTCAAAGCACTTTATTGGTGTCATCTTAACATCCGTCAATGACAGCTAATAAGTGTCGTCAAAATTATGACACTTTATAAGTGTCATCTACAAGCATTCAATGACAGTTAATAAATGTCATGAATAAATTTTTGTGGCACTTTTTTATGTGTCATGTAAATATTTTAGTCACGACACTTTACTAGTGTCATCTTAACATTGTATCGTCAAAATTACGACACCTTATAAATGTCATCTAAACTCACTTTAACGTCACATTTTAAATGCTTTCAAAACATTATCAAAATATTTAAAATTTTATTTAATATACATTGATTTATTTTAAATATATATTTATTTTCAAATAATTAACCCAAACCAATTTCACAAATAATAAAAACTTAATGTGCCAAAAACAATATATTAAAACAACTCAAACCCATACAAAGTGTTAATAAAAAATTACAAGAATAATATCCAAATTGTTTAAGAGGAACAAAGTCTTATTACATAATACTTAAAAGTCCTATACTCCTATTAGTAATAGTTCTTAGTATCCAACTCTTTCCGTCAAACCCTGAATAAGGCTCTCCATGGATAAGGACATCAATATCAAGTTCTTCATGGAGCTTAACTTTGTTGATTTCCTTTTGATGGCCTTAACATACTCTTCCTCGAAAATCCTGAATGAAAATGACCTTGAGGAGAATGTTGTATCTCGAACACGAACCCGATTATTTCTCACACGACCCAGTAAGGGGAACTTTGGAATCTTAAGGGCTTCAGCTCTCTGCAAGACAACCAGATATTCCATTTAGCAAACTAAGTTACTTATTGCAATTTACAGTACTAAAAATCTTAAATAATAGAAACAAATAAGATCACCTTGATCAGATACAGCAGATCAAATTTACAAATATTGTATCCAATTATAATATCTGGGTGGATCTCACGTATGAAATCCTGCATAATTGAATGGCAATCAGTCTGAGATGAGAAACACCTCAGTTATTCCTCTCAATTTGAGGGGAATAAGAATTTGCCACCCATAATGGTGCACTGCAGAGAGTTTGAGATTTAGATTTAGCCACAGCACATACCATTTGGATGCTTTACTTCTCCACTCCCATTTGCATGCACTTCAATCTTCTTGTCTAATTTGTTTAGTGCAGCTTTTGCAATAATGACTAAGGATGGAAGGATGATACTGGTGTAGTGGTTGCCAATGTTAATTTGGTTCTCTCTACATGTATTTTAATTTTGATAACATTGTAAGTGATCCCTAGTAGGCTTTGGGATGTTCTGTTACAAATCCTCTTTAATGAAGCTTTGATAAAGTTGATAATATCAATCAATAGTTTGTAACTGCAATTAACATGGCAACAAGCAAACGACAGAAGAAAACTTTGTTATGGCCTATTCAATATGTTAATAAGCCACCGGCCATGGATAGAACTGGATGATCCCCTTAACTAATATTATGGCCTATTCAATATGTTGTTCATCAAGGTTCCATCCCTTCTAGTTGAAGCCGTATAATTGTCTCCTATTCTTAACCATATTAATTAATATTTGGACTATGTCACAATGATTATGTTGAAATTCTAAAAATAGTCTAATGATCCTTGTCATAGTACTTATATCATCACTGTCAAGTAGAAAATCGTATATAAAATAATATGAAATATGGGACATTACAATGCTACATCTTTTGGTCACTATAGATTTCAACGTTCAATTGTGCATGTTAAACATTCCATCAGTCACAATTACCAAATGGGATTAGAAATATTGCATACCTTTGGATACATTTTTAAATCCTACAACAAGAATGTCTGCTTCTTTTGGCAGGTCCTACATACTCAACACCCATATGTTTCAATCACTGAAAAATTAGAAAAGAATATAGTTTAGTCAGACTTCATCATGTCCCACAAGAATGTAAGGCTACCTTTTGACTTGGCTACAAAAATTAATGTTACTAAACAGAGTTTATTTTAAGATGACAGTACTCAGAATAATCAACTATGTTTACTTACTAAAAGCCATGTTTATCTGACAATGACATAGAAAAATATAAGCCTTTGATACTTCTTCCCTCCTCTATAACTAATGACAAATGCATCAAATACAGGATTATTGAATACTGGAATGCAGGAAATTAAAGGCAGGAAATCAAATGTCAGGTCTGTCTATCTGGTCTCTGGAGCTGAATATTAACACTGTTGGGGCCATTCTTCTACAACTTCACACATGTTGGAGTGATACAAGTACTGAGAATTAGTGTTATACACTATACTAAGCCAAGGCCTTCACTGATTCATTGAGTTAGAGAATTTGGCCCTTATCATAAATGTGCTAAATGAAAATGTTCCCACACAAGTTGGCCACGGGACCAACAAGAAAATCATTGGTAATCAACATTCAGATAAAAATAAATAAAAGTCAAAATTTTAGTTCAGTATCAAGAAGGGAAGTGAATCTGGTATATAAGATATAAAACATAATAGTTGGTTTATAACATAATATTTGGTTTCAACCCACTGTATAATTTAGGATGACAATTGAATATCCTGTAAACAGGTAAATTTTACAAAAGTGAACTAGTAGAAGTGATTAGAAAGAAGCCCAAGCAATAAGTAGGCAGAATGCAACCAATGCCAATTGTTAAATTTCATTTGTCTACAATGGGCTCAATGGTCAGATCATTGGTAACAATAATTGATATTGCTAAATAACTTTTTACTAGCAGTTGAGAGAACATACCTAGAAAAGTAGAAAGAAAGACTTATCAGTAGCTTAAGGAACCAAGAGACACATGTTCGGGATAGTATTGATAGGATAGCCAAGAAAGACTTATCAGTAGCTAAATAAAATGGTTCCAACTATCATTGACATTTGGTTCAAAAGATAAAAATTACTAGCGAGAAACTTTGAGAACACGGATGTCAACGGCAATCTTAGCTTGTAGATGTAAACTACAAATTGAAAAGATTGGAACTTACTACAACTATTGAACAATACTAGGTATACTCCCAGCTTGCATATCTTAAAAAAAAAATAGATTCAACCCACGTACCATGTGGTATAGAATTGGACAGTTTTTTCTAGCCCTAACACACTCTTCTTCAATGTGTTTTCTATGAACACAAGTTATTGGACAATGTTTAAAGCAGACAAGTATCAACACTCTCAATAACAAATCGTTACAATTTTTGAAGATGACAGAATTTCCATAACCTCCAAAATTTAAGTCAAATTTTCAATTGATCCATAGTTTCCTTTAGAAGGAAATTCAAGAAGCCATATCAAAATGATGCCAATAATTCAGTTAACTGGAGTCATTAACAGAAAATGGAAAATTCATGAAAATTAACAGAAAATGGAAAATTCATGAAAGAGAACGAAATATCGAAGAATTAATCACCAAGTTTCGTTCCCACCAGCACAATCAGTACATTGGGAGCGTAATGCCTAAGTTCTGTGACCCGCAGAGAATGAGGTAAGGATATTGAGATTATATGATGTAGAGCATAACTACTACTGGACTAAGAAAGTAATTTAGCAAAGAATTAAGGTCACCTTCTTGTGAATATTTTCATAGCTAGCCTTGCTAACGAGAGAAAAGACCAACAAGAACACATCAGCCCCTCTGTAGCTCAGGGGCCTTAGCCTAATGTAATCTTCTTGACCTGCAAATATGTATATATTTTGGTAACTGCTCAACAATTGCATATAACTCGCAGTAAAAACTCTGCTTTCACTAAAATATCTGCACTTCTATAATTATTTGTAAAGCTCGCCTTTTTCTGTTAAAATTAGATACACTCTAGTTTGCAACAACAAAAGCATGGCCATTATGCTACTTGTGTATATTTCCTAAAGGACAGATTGATTACACATCAAGGACTTTGATAGGAAGTTCAACCTGATCATAAAAGTACCCATACAAGCGTAGTATATTGGGATGTCTGAGGCGACTTTGTATCTCTACTTCATGGCACAGTTGATGCTCAACATTAGACTGTTTTAGCTAGCTCTTGAACAGAACTTTTTAATGCCATAATATGATTATTTTGTTTCAAACTATAAAATTTGGTAAGCCCTTTAAGGGAAACAACTAAAGAATTCAATCTTTTTATACCAACCCCAGTGAACAAATACAAATCCTTACCTTCCAATGGAATATACCATCTAGGGAGGACACTCTAAAAGTAGATGTATACTAAAGAGTTGAAAGGATGAGATGATACTGAGTGGCTTTCAGCCATAATGATGTATTTAGTTGAAAATATGTATTTCTGAGAAGAGATGCTCCCTAAACTAAGTAGTACATTCATTTTGTCAACTTCATGACATACATAACAGACATGGCAATCCAAGATAAGGTGATGCTTTAATGTACCTGAAAGTAGCTTTAGAAAAATTGCTCCCATCATTGTCCTAGGTTTGACTGCAAGTTACCAAGCTTATTGTCACGGACACTAATAAGAAAAATCAAAGAATCAGCAGAAAATCAAATTGCTAGAGAATTAAGCAGGCTGCAGCCACGGGTCATCATTTACTTTGTGGATACATATCCAATAAACTATTCTTATCTATATGCTAAAAGTACATATCAAAGACGTATTTTGACAGTAGATATTTGTTTGCTTTTATGTCACTATTTAACAAAGCACGAAGATACTACTCTTTAAATAACGAGTCATCATTTAAGATGCAATTATATTTCTTTCTCGTCTTTGTTTAACGATACATTAATATTTCAGTCCAATCACTACCAGAATAAGTCGTTTTAGCGAAGCCTAAAGACGTCGCTAAAACTACATTTTTCGTCGCTAAAAATATTTAGCGACGAAATTACCGACGTTTTGGGCTGGTCGCGGAAATGTAAGTCGCTGATCTTCTAAACGTCGCCAAACGTCGCAATTACCGACGTTTGTCGACGTATTTAAACGTCGATCTATTGCCGACGTCTACCGTCGTGTCGTCGGTGGCTTAGCGACGTACTACTTCGTGTCGCTACGCGTCGGTAACTTTACCAACGAATTACCATCGAGTCGTCAGTGGTTTAGTGACATGTTCAAAGTCGCTAAACGTCGGTAAATCCTGGGAATTTCTGGGATGATTACCGACGTGTACCGACGTTTACCGACGTTCTCCGACATATACTGACGTCGCTAATCGTCGGTACCCTGGATAATATCGCATATTTATCGACGTTTAACGATGCAATGGTACGTCGGTGGACGTCGGTAAATATCGGTAAACGTCGCTAAATCTGCAAAAAAAATAATAAAATAAAATACAGAATGTCCATTTCTTCCTGCAGTTTAAAAAGATAACAATTTCTCACTGTAGAATAGGATCCAAACAATCACAGAATGTCCATTTCTCGCTGTACACAGGTTTCAGTCCCTATAACCACGTCTACAACAATCACACAATGTCCAATTCTCAGAATGTCCATTTCTCACTGTACACAGATTTCAGTCCCTATAACCAAGTTTACAACAATCACACAACAACTAACCAAATAACCAAATATCCAAATAACCAAGTATCCAAATAACCAATTCTACACCAAATAACAAAGTCTACAACCAAATAACCAAAGTCTACACACAACCAACAAATAGAATAGGATCCAAACATCCAAATCTACACAACCAACAAATATCCAAGTCACAAATAAAGAATAAAACAAACACAAAGAAACAGTCCTAACTAGGACTACTAGGAATCTGGTGCAGGAGGGGCACCGCCGCGACGAAGGGATAAGAACAACTCATACTCCTCAAGTGAAATCGATACCGATGGAGGAGGCAGTGACGTCGGTGGAGTCGGTGTCGAAGAAGAATGCGGTGGAGGCGGCGGAGTCGACGACGATGAAGGCGCACCCGGAGGACCAGCACGCTCCAACGCTGTAAGTCGCTGGTGGTATGAATCCATAATAGATAACATTCTATCACTGCTCTGGACCATCGACTCCTGCGCCAATCTCATCCTCTCGGCCATGGTCACCTGTCCTGTCTGCAGCTCCGTCATCGTGCGCTCTAACCCTCCAACGGTGTGCTCTGTCCTCTCAGTCGTCTCCCCGAGGTCCATAATGTCGCGGTCGAGTGCATCCAATCGTGCTAGCAGCACAGGATCCTTCGTAGGGTGCTGAGACTGCTCCTCGATCCGTCGTAGCAGGTCGTCACGAAGAGACTCCATCATCTGCTGGACTCGGGCAGACTCCTGGGACGGCTGTGGACCATGCACACTAGCAGGAGATGTCCTAGAGGACTGGGTCGTAACTAGGGCGCCATAGGATCCCGTACTGTAGTACGTACCCCTACGGAGTCCACCAGCGGCAGCCATCCACAGCTCGTCCGCCGACGAAGCTTGAGTGGGCTGCGAGGAAGTACCGGCCTCTCCTGCATCAGGTGCACTAGCAGCCGCCCGTTCCCGCAGCCTCTGATACTCGGCCTAGAAAGTACTTATTATTACTAACTTCTAATTTCTAATTAATGTACTTATTATTACTAATTTCTAATTAATGTACTTATTATTTCTAATTTCTAATTAATGTACTTATTATTACTAACTACATGAATATTTATTTGCATCATATTTACTAAGTTATATTAAAATTAACACGAAGTATTAAATTAAGATAACGTATTGTAATACTTACATAAGTCTGCTCGGCCCTTTCGTCAATAAGGTCACCGCCGCGACGATGGGTGGCCAGGAAGACGGTCACCATGTCGGCGTTACCGACCTTCCTTACCTGTAATTAAATATATTATCTTAGTAATAATTTATCGATTTTGCATTAAAATAATATTCGTAAAAGAGGAAGACATACCAGACGACGGAAATATTCCGTCATCGGAATCGACCCACCGTACCACTTCGAGGCATGTTGCCTAGCCGCCTTGGCCTTCTCCGACTTCTCCTTGTACCTTGGCTCCTCGAATCGAGCCTTCATCGCATTCCACTGATCAGGGGTGATCCAACCTTGGATCGGCTTTTCGGCACGATCACGATCCTTCTGATCATTGATAGAGTCGCGGATCAGCTTGGCAGCGACGGCAGGAAATATTCCCTCGATAAGCTCGGCCCGGTACGGTGGATAGAAAAACATATCCTAGAAGAGCGCAAACCAAATATTTATCAGTTATACATAATATACAAAAATTATATGATTCATGTTAAAAGCAAATATATTTTAACCT
Source organism: Iris pallida (assembly GCA_029216955.1). Lineage (NCBI taxonomy): Eukaryota > Viridiplantae > Streptophyta > Magnoliopsida > Asparagales > Iridaceae > Iris > Iris pallida. Next base: position 21,137,852 of record JANAVB010039620.1, on the reverse strand, counting down.
CGAAGCGCGCAAACCAGAAGGCCTTCCTCTCGTCCGGAGCATCAAAGTAGTTAATCCAAGCACCACCATAATTATGCCTCAGCATGTGGCCTAGACGTCTCTGTACCTTTGGGGGACAATATCTATACAAACATATTATATTCATGAAAAAAGTTAATTTATGATAAAAACAGAAAGAAAAAAATTATAAACCAAAACACCTACTTTATACCGTCGGCCCAGATCTCCGTCCTCCTCTCCTCCGGAGGTGCGCACGCATCATCTGCATGATGCTGGTCGGCCGTCGGCACTGCCGCCTCGGTGAAACAAAGCGTACTAAACGTCTCTAAGTGTAGGAATTGTTGCAAGGTGAAACAATGTATCAAACACTATATCGAAACCCAAACCCAATATGCAAATCCAAATTAATACGAAAATACACAAGTGTAAGTAGGGGATTAAGTGTACAGAGGTGAAATACATATATATGCATGCTTGGGGGTGTCCACGTGTCCAACAAATGGATACAAAGTATCTAAAACCTCACGAACACAATGTATCAGTGAACACATGGTCGTAATGTGTCTCTGTGTCCATTTTGGACACGAAAAACACCTCAATTAGGGTTAGGGTTTACCTTCAGTCTCCTCGCGGTGGTGGAGGAGGAGGAGGACGACAAGTTCGGTGGTGGAGGAGGAGGGGATCAAGTGTACAGAGGTGAAATACATATATATGCATGCTTGGAGGTGTCCACGTGTCCAACAAATGGACACAAAGTGTCCAAAACCTCACGAACACACTGTATCAGTGAACACATGGTCGTAATGTGTCTCTGTGTCCATTTTGGACACGAAAAACACCTCAATTAGGGTTAGGGTTTACCTTCAGTCTCCTCGCGGTGGTGGAGGAGGGGGAGGACAAGTTCGGTGGTGGAGGAGGAGGATCTCGCGGTGGAGGGGGAGAAGGGGCTCGCAGTGGAGGAGGAGGAGGAGGAGGAGGAGGAGGAGGAGGAGGAGAAAGGACTCGCCGGAGGGAGGAGAAGGGGCTCGCGGTGGAGGAGGAGGATGAGCGGCGCCGGAGGGAAAGGGGTCGGGCTGTCGTCGAGGTCAGAGGAAGAGGGGCAGGAACAAAAAATTTGAGGAGAGAAAGAAATGAAAAGTCGAACTGAGGAAACCCTATTTAGCAGAAGTTAGCGACGTCTGTAAATACGTCGCAAAACGTCAACTTTCTTTTAATATTCGGCGACGCCTTAATCATTACGACGCTAAACGTCGCTGAACTAATAAAACTGGCGACGTTTTCCGACAAATCAACGATGTTGGTTTTTATTACACTAAAGGTAGTCGCAATATGTCGCTGTTTGTCGCTATCAGCGACGTATTGTGACGCATACTTTTGGAGTCGCTAAATCTAAAAATATTAGCGACATTTTAAGTCTGCGTCGCTAATTTCGTCGCTGATATGACTTATTTTGGTAGTGAATATATTGGACACACATTTTCTCTTATGTCACTCTCTAAAATAGTAGGTAGCTGTCAGATCATCCCATGTATAGTGGAACTTCAATTAAATGACGTAAACTATGTGCTAACCAGCAAATATAGCACTAAAACTTTCAGCTTAAATTTATGAAAACAAATGTGTTTATCACCCCTGTCTAAGCAAGGACATAATATGATGAGGATACAGTTTGTGAATCTGTGATACGTTTTAAGCTCACTTGCAGTTGGTAATATTTTGAAACCAATTATATGCAATATGATCGGTAAATACTTTAGTGGAGATGTAATCATAACATCTATGCAGACGGTAAGCTGATGCCTTGGTTAATTTGATGTCCAATACATTTCCTATATGGCCTAAAGCTATGCATCTGTTGCATATTAAAGAGCGAATATTTATTTATTTTAACAACTGGCTATTTAGAAAAGCAAAAGGTCGAAAAAGACATTTGAATAATGAGCTCATATTAAAGAATTAAGAGGTTAGTTCGTTACATTAGATATTCATATTGTCCTCTGTGTCACAGTTTTGAAAGAGTTGCACACTATATATATATATATATATCACATTTTTGCTTCTTTGTTAATAAATGTGAGAAAGGAAATAGGTGAGTTATGAAAATGTGGAGGTAGGAGGGAAATAGATGTTGTACCCGTAGTGTGTCTAGTCGAACATGTGTCTGACGCAACATAGAAACTCCAGAATACACCAGTATTTGTGTCCATGCCATTGTGTCAGAATCGTGCCATGTCCTATTTGTGTTCATGCAACATATTATACTATAATCTACATATGTGTCCAGTTATATTTAGACATTGGACAATACAAATTTGCATGTTACGGCTTCATAAATGCATTTAACATGTTATCAAGTGATATAATTTGCATATTTGTGTATCAGATAGTTTATATACACCTGTTTTCCATGAATTATAAAAGAACAGAACAATTATATCGGAGGACTGGACTTTTACTTCACAATACAAACTCGTTTGTACAAAGAAAACCTAGGGACGAAAATCTAGGTACAGTAATCTAAGTACAATTGTTTATTTTAAATTCTGGGGGGTGACGGTAGAGGCTCGGGAAAGCGACGGCAGCTCTGTCTTACTCCTTGGACGATCGGATGCAGCCTTGGCTCCGGTGAAGAAATGCTCTCGGGATGCTCGGAAAGAATCCTCTGTGCGTGCCTTTGTCTCTCTGTGCTCTCTTTTCAGGTCTCTCCAGGTGCTCTAGTGCTCTAGAAAATCCTCTCTCCTGCAAGGAAATGGCATCTTGCTATTTATAGGAGTGGGATGCGATCATTAGGGTTTACAATGATTGCCTCCTTGATAAGTCGACGGTTAAGTATCAATTAATCTGGACCCTTCATTCTGATTGTAGCAAATCTAGGTAATTAATGTAGATTGCATCAAATCTCTGTGGGTAATAAATATTGATTGCCATGAATCTTCGTGATTTGTAATAGCCTGTCACGTGTCCAATTTGCTTGATTTGATTTGATCTGGGCCATTATGATGATCGCAATAAATCTAATTTTGTTAGAATTTATTAGCACCCATAATTTCGGGAAAGATAAGACTGCCATGTGTCTCAATTGTAGCGAAGAACGCCACATGTCTCAACTGGATCGTCTTGGCCGAGCCGCATATAGGAGGGTCCTCTCAGCCGCATGAAACATACAGCCGTATGTGGATGGACAGCCGTATGGGGATGGACAGTCGCATGGAAATAGGCAGCCGCATGCAGAGGGGCAGCCGCATGAGGATAGACAGCCGCATGCAGATGGGCAACTGCATGGTGATAGGCAGCCGCATGCAGATAGGCAACCGCATAGGGATAGGCAGCCGCATGCAGATAGACAGCCGCATGGGGACACGGACATACAGTCGCATACAGATGGGCAGCCGTATGGAGTGGCCTCAGGACTTGGTGGATTTTGCCAGCCGTAAGGAGATTTTCTCCTCTTTCCCATAAACACGCCATCATGTCAGTCATTATTGCGTCTTTATGTCAGAGCTGTCACGACTGTTTTTTGTCAGAGCAGTCGTCAGGGCATTAAATGCAGCCGTATGTCTGAAGGCGACATAGCTTCTTTCTGAGCCGCATGGATCTATCCGAGCCGCATGGACCCCTGAGTCGCATGGACTCCTGAACCGCATGGGGATCCTACGCCGCATGGGGATCATTCTGTTGGAGCCGCATAGGTCTTTTTTTATTTTTTTCTATGCTTCTACAAGACCCCCTTCAAAGTTTTCAATTTGCAAAATTGAAATACTTTGAATAAGAAGCATGGCCATGTAAAAATTCTTCGGGCCGCATGGATGTCTCAGCCGCATGGCCTCCTCAGCCGCATGGCCATCTGAGCCATATGGTCATCTGAGCCGCATAGACTCCTTGCCACGTCTTCATGCCACATGTGCAAATCTTTGTATTGATGGCCTTTGATTTGCTGTCAGATTTAAAGCCATTTTTTGGGGCAGGATCCCAAGAGTTTAGCCTTGAATAGTCGGATCGCTTTGATAACCGAAGAGTCGGTTCATTGCACATAGATCGATGCGTCGGTCTATGGGCTTCGTCTATAAATAGCAGCATGTTTTTGGAAAGAAGACTCCTTTACTTTCTGCTCTAGCCCTAGCTTTTTTGTCTTCATCTTTCTTTTCTGATCATCAGCAATGGCTCCCAAGTCCTCCAAGGTTGCGGCGAAGCCTGCGGTGAAGGGTAAGGGTGCGGCTTCAACGTCGGCTGCGTCATCCGTAGCTCACTCCGACGTTCGTCCTGCTGTTAAGGGTAAGGATTTGGGAAAGTCATATTCTTCGAAACCCTAACAACGACTCTGTTGCATGCTTTATGCACAAGCCTTTAATGCAAACTGTTCGAATTGTATGGGCCGCATACATGTCCCATAATCGAGCCGTATGGGGGTATACCCCATGTCCGAGCCGTATGGGAGTTGTCTTAGTGGGCCGCACGACCCGCACCCGCTTTTTGGATACGAAGCGTGTCCAAGCCTAGCTACGTATCGAACGGACTCCAGCCCGACTCGAATACGTAAACGCTGTCAAGGCTATGGTATACTGCCAAATTATGGCAAACAAATCTATATCTTAATCCACAATAAGAATATGAAACATGAATGAACACTCTGGGTCGTGGTCTGCAGTCCACTAGCATAAATGCCCGATAAGACTCTAAAGGAAATAACAAGAGTCTAAAACTGAATCAAGAAACAGGATAACTCATAATAAAGTATGAAAGCACGAGCGGATAATAAACATAATAATGGTACCTGAATCCTGCAAGAATCGCAAATCCTCTGCCATCCAGAACTACTAGCTAACTCTATACAATCGCTAAACCTGAGGAGACCATCAGGTCCTCAGAGGACATAGCAAGATACATAATATACATGCCTATCTAACAGTTTTATCATGCGGGAGAAAATAAACAAGAAGAAACAGGAACACGACAATGACTACGAACACGAACACAAACTCGAACACGAACACGAACACGAACCCGAACACACGAACACTAGAACAACTACGTATAAATGAACTGCCGGATGAACGATAATCACGAGATCAATGGAAGAAACCAAACCCTCATCCTGAGTGTGGACTCACGGGTTTGAACTAAATACTAACCCTCGTCCCGAGTGTGGACTCTCTGGTTAGTACTAACCCTCGTCCCGAGTGTGGACTCTCTGGTGCAAGTACAACATCCTCGTCCCGAGTGTGGACTCTCTGATGTAAATATCCTCGTCCCGAGTGTGGACTCTCTGGTGCAAGTTAAGTCAAGTCATCACCCTCGTCTCGTGTGTGGACTCTCTGGTATAAATAATCGACATCCTAGTCCCGAGTGTGGACTCACGGATGTAAACAGATCAAGAAAAATACCCTCGTCCCGAGTGTGGACTCTCTGGTGCCAAGGAAACAATATCAAGGATAGCAGTTCAATTACACGTACTCATTTTATGACACGACTCAAGCAAGGTACTGACTAGAAACTCCAAGTGTGAACCACAAGACCCACATGGACACGGCTATATGCAATGAAACAAATCAAAAGAATAAAATATGAAAAGCACATGTCCATAAATAATTCAAAAGCTGAAAACTGAAATAAAATGCATGTAATAAAACTGTAGAGGGAGGCAAGGTATACTTGCCTGGTGGAAGCGCGAAGAACCAACAACAAACCGTCAACCAATAAGCCAAATAAGTCCAAATCTCACAACTGTCTCCGAAATCTGAAATAAACATTACCAATGTTCTCAGAATAGTCAAATTAGCTAGGATTGCCTGTCCTTAAGTCCAATTCTGGACACAGGGGCAAAACGATAATTTTAGGCCAAAACGGTGTCCGCCGTTGGACCCGCTTTGCACCGAAAAATGTGTCAGAGTCAACGGTCTCTAAAGTCGTCAAACTACATGTCTACGGATCTAGTTTTCTGATACGAACCCAACCGTATGTTCAGAGTTGGATTCCGGCGGGCCGTGCAGAAAATCACCCGTTGAGTCGGACCGGGGGGCCCGCGATACGGCAATTTTATCAACTGTCTCAAAATCGGACAAAACTTGGCATACAGGACCAGAAAAATGATATGGTCCTGATGGCACAAGTTTTGTCTCGATCTGACAAATGTGCACGAAGTAATTGGGAAATTTGCAAAGTGATCGATACGGTGAATTTCGACGAATACGCATCAAATTCGTCGCGCACACGCGACCAATTTGAATTCCGTCAAAGCCCACACGACCACGAAGCCGTTACACAGCTTTCGATGCCTATGGTGCGTGACCACGTCGCCCGAAATGGCGGGACGCACGTCGTGTGGATGAATTTTCATGTTTTTAAAACAGGTTTTCGTCAAAGTTCGGGATTCGATAACTTCTTACCTGCTTAATGAAATTAGGATCTACAAGAAGGGTTGTGATGTCATATAGGTTGTCTAGGACTGCCATTAAATGGATTCTCAAAAAGGTTACTGGATCGATCAAAATCGATCCTCGAACATGGTGTGTGGGCTGCCTTATGTGTCCTATTTCGAGGTGGTTTTTCGTCGACTTTGTGTCGATTTTGTGGGCGATCTAGGCCATACTAATTTAAACTAGATAATCAGGACTGTAGGCCTATAGGTTGTGAGCATACCTGAGAAGACAGCTCCAAAGTTGATTGACCACGCGTCGAGAAATCCTGTCGCAAAGTCCCCCACGAACGCTACTGCTGCTGTCCTGTTCTAGCACACGCCTGTGCGCGCGCCCGCGCGCGCGCAGCCTCCTGCCACCGATCGGCGGTGGCTGCGGTGCCGCACAGCCACCTGTGCGACGCACCATGGTCTGGGGGAGGTGTGCGTAGGGTTTAAGGTTTTGTGTTTACACCCTCTCTCTGTCGATCTCTTCATATATAAACTTATGTTTTCTCTCAGCGGGGGAAAAACGTTCTGGCTGGGCTTTGTAAAGCCGGGGGCTCAGGAGCCTGGGCTTTGGGCCTGGGCTGGGAAAGATTGTTGGGTGTGTGGGCTTAACAGCTGGGTGGTTTGGTTTAGGGAATAGGCTTTCTCGGGCTGAGCTAGATGGGCCTGCAGGTTGGGGGTCTCAGGTCAGTTTGAGATGCTTGCTGCTGGGCTCGGGAAAGCTTTCTTATTCTTTTTTTTTCTTTTTCTATTAATCATTCTATTAGCACACATGCATATATATATTTATATATACATATATCCACGTACATATATACATATATACATATGTATTTATACATATATATATTATCTATACGTACACACACATCTATATTTATATATATATATACTACCAATATTAATATATATGACATGTCAATATTTATATACATATTCACCCATCTCAATATATCAATATTAGTATATATAACATATCAATATTTAATACATATTTTACCTATACCAATATATCAATATTAATATATATAATATACCAATATTTAATATACGTATTTTACCTATAACAATTATTTAGAAAATAATTGCCAATTCCTAAAAATATATATACGAAAATAAATACCTTTACCAAACATGTCTACAAGGCCGTATTTGGTCCCACTACATGCCTACATGGGCTTGGTTTTAACTTGACTCAATCTGGACAGGTTCGGTACAACCGGGTTCCCGAAACTCAATAATATAATTAAATAATAAATAAAATCTTCGGTACGGGTTAAGTCATAACTTGGCCTGGTTTTCCTAGTTAGAACACTACTATGGCTCGACATTTCCCTACCATAGCTAAATACTAGTCAAAACACGCCACTGCACTATCCGTGCCATGATTCCTAGTCACCTTGTACTCCAATTCCTAATAATGGCTAAAAATCATCTACCGTAAAAACTAACTAAATAATTATTTACAAAAATCTAAAAATCGCCATTTTATAATAATAAATAATAAAAAAATAATTCAACAATTTTCGGGAAGGGGAGCTACAAATCTACCCACCTTAAAAATAATTTCGTCCTCGAAATTCTAATTCATAACTATTCCTTAAAATTCAAAGTCTAACTATCACCTTAATCTACACAAATTTTATTTCTCAAAAATATTCTATGGCCTTCTCTAGTCATTTAGTAACTACGAAACTTCGAGGACTTCTACCTACCTTTGGTCACACTACTCCTCAAAATACGGTCACTAAAGTCTTATGGTCTTCTAACTAGTTGCTAACAATTCTACCAGCAGATATCTAGGCATATGGCTCTACAATCCTCATTAGCTATCAAGCAACAAAAAATTAAATAATCAAGCAATATATACTATAATTTAAGGATTTCTAATAATTTCTAGACAGCACGATTGTTCGTCACTCCGAAATAGGAAGGGACGAGAATCAATGGTACGAAAAACAAGAAAGTATAATCGAGAGCAAATATGGAGTTTTCAAGGACGTAGAGAATTTCTAGGAGAATTTTCAAGGCAGAGTGGATTGAGATTTCTAAGGTCTAGTCAAGGTCGCAAGCTCGTACCAGTACAGTTACGTAACCGGTACGATATGCTCTGACCTGCATGGGCCACCAAAAAAACTTGTCACGATCTGCACCCGCTTTTCGGATACGAAGCGTGTCCAAGCCCAGCTACGTATCGAACGGATCCAGCCCGACTCGAATACGTAAACGCTGTCAAGGCTATGGTATACTGCCAAATCATGGCAAACAAATCTATATCTCAATCCACAATAAGAATATAAAACATGAATGAACACTATGGGTCGTGGTCTGCAGTCTACTAGCATAAATTCTCGATAAGACTCTAAAGGAAATAACAAGAGTCTAAAACTGAATCAAGAAATAGGATAACTCATGATAAAGTATGAAAGCACGAGCGAATAATAAACACAATAACGGTACCTGAATCCCGCAAGAACCGCAAATCCTCTGCCATCCAGAACTACTAGCTAACTCCATGCAATCGCTAAACCTGAGAAGATCATCAGGTCCTCAGAGGACATAGCAAGATACATAATATACATGCCTATCTAACAGTTTTATCATGCAGGAGAAAATAAACAAGAAAAAATAGGAACACGACGATGACTACGAACATGAACACAAACTCGAACACGAACACGAATACGAACCCGAACACACGAACACTAGAACAACTACGTATAAATGAACTGCCGGATGAACGATAATTACGAGATCAATGGAAGAAACCAAACCCTCATCCCGAGTGTGGACTCACGGGTTTGAACTAAACACTAACCCTCGTCCCGAGTGTGGACTCTCTGGTGCAAGTACAACATCCTCGTCCTGAGTGTGGACTCTCTGATGTAAACACCCTCATCCCGAGTGTGGACTCTTTGGTGCAAGTCAAGTCAACACCCTTGTCCCGTGTGTGGACTCTCTGGTACAAATAATCGACATCCTAGTCCCGAGTGTGGACTCACGGATGTAAACAGATCAAGAAAAACACCCTCGTCCCGAGTGTGGACTCTCTGGTGCCAAGAAAACAATATCAAGGATAGCAGTTCAATTACACGTACTCGTTCTATGACATGACTCAAGCAAGGTACTGACTAGAAACTCCAAGTGTGAACCACAAGACCCACATGGACACGGCTATATGCAATGAAACAACTCAAAAGAATAAAATACGAAAAGCACATGTCCATAAATAATCCAAAAACAGGAAACTGAAATAAAATGCATGTAATAAAACTGTAGAAGGAGGCAAGGTATACTTGCCTGGTGGAAGCGCGAAGAACCAACAACAAACCGTCAACCAATAAGCCAAATAAGTCCAAATCTCACAACTGTCTCCGAAAGCTGAAATAAATATTACCAATATTCTCAGAATAGTCAAATTAGCTAAGATTGCATGTCCTTAAGTCCAATTCTGGACACAGGGACAAAACAGTAATTTTGGGCCAAAACGGTATCCGTCGTTGGACCCGCTTTGTACCGAAAAACGTGCCAGAGTCAACGATCTCTAAAGTCGTCAAACTACATGTCTATGGATCCAGTTTTCCGATACGAACCCAATCATATGTCCCGAGTTGGATTCCGACGGGCCGTGCACAAAATCACCAGTTGAGTCGGACCGGGGGGCCTGCGATACGGCGATTTTATCAACTGTCTCAGAATCGGACCAAACTTGGCATACAGGACCAGAAAAACCGTGCACAAAATCACCCGTTGAGTCGGACCGGGGGGCCGACGATACGGCGATTTTATCAACTGTCTCAGAATCGACCAAACTTGGCATACAGGACCAGAAAAATGATACGGTCCTGATGGCGTAAGTTTCGTCTCGATCTGACGAATGTGCACGAAGTAATTGGGAAATTTGCAAAGTGACCGATACGGTAAATTTTGACGGATACACATCAAATTCGTCGCGCACACGCGACCAATTTGAATCCCGTCAAAGCCCACACGACCACGAAGCTGTTACGCAACTTTCGATGCCTACAGTGCGCGACCACGTCGCCCGAAATGGTGGAACGCACGTCGTGTGGATGAATTTTCATGTTTTTAAAACAGGTCCTCGTCAAAGTTCGGGATTCGATAACTTCTTACCTGTTTAATGAAATTAGGATCTACAAGAAGGGTTGTGATGTCATATAGGTTGTCTAGGACTGTCATTAAATGGATTCTCAAAAAGGTTACTAGATCAATCAAAATTGATCCTCGAACATGGTGTGTGGGCTGTCTTATGTGTCCTATTTCGGGGTAGTTTTTCGTCGACTTTGCGTCAATTTTGTGGGCGATCTAGGCCATACTAATTTAAACTAGATGAACAGGCCTGTAGGCCTATAGGTTGTGAGCATACCTGAGAAGACAGCTCCAAAGTTGATTGACCACGCGTCGAGAAATCCCGTCGCAAAGTCCCCCACGAACGCTACTGCTGCTGTCCTGTTCTAGCACACGCTTGTGTGCGCGCCCGCGCACGTGCAGCCTCCTGCCACCGGCCGGCCGTGGCTGCGACGCCGCACAGCCACCTGGGCGGCACGCCATGGTCTGGGGGAGGTATGCGTAGGGTTTAGGGTTTCGTGTTTACACCCTCTCTCTGTCGATCTCTTCATATATAAACTTTTGTTTTCTCTCAGCAGGGGAAAAACGTTCTGGCTGGGCTTTGTAAAGCCGGGGGCTCAGGAGCCTGGGCTTTGGGCCTAGGCTGGAAAGATTGTTGGGTGTGTGGGCTTAACAGCTGGGTGGTTTGGTTTAGGGAATAGGCTTGCTCGGGCTGAGCTAGATGGGCCTGCAGGTTGGGGGTCTCAGGTCAGTTTGAGATGCTTACGGCTGGGCTCGGGAAAGCTTTCTTATTCTCTTTTTTCTTTTTTTTTCTATTAATCATTCTATTAGCACACATGCATATATATTTATATATTCATATATCCATGTACATATATACATATATACATATGTATTTATACGTATATATATTATCTATATGTACACACACATCTATATATATATATATATATATATATATATATATATATTTTATATATATATATATATATATATATATATATATATATATACTACCAATATTAATATATATAACATGTCAATATTTATATACATATTCACCCATCTCAATATATCAATATTAGTATATATAACATATCAATATTTAATACATATTTTACCTATACCAATATATCAATATTAATATATATAACATACCAATATTTAATATACGTATTTTACCTATAACAATTATTTAGAAAATAATTGCCAATTCCTAAAAATATATATACAAAAATAAATACCTTTACCAAACATGTCTACAAGGCCGTATTTGGTCCCACTACATGCCTACATGGGCTTGGTTTTAACTTGGCTCAATCTGGACAGGTTCGGTACAACCGGGTTCCCGAAACTCCATAATATAATTAAATAATAAATAAAATTTTTGGTACGGGTTAAGTCGTAACTTGGCCTGGTTTTTCTAGTTAGGACACTACTATGGCTCGACATTTCCCTACCATGGCTAAACACTAGTCAAAGCACGTCACTGCACTATCTGTGCCATGATTTCTAGTCACCTTGTACTCCAATTCCTAATAATGGCTAAAAATCATCTACCGTAAAAGCTAACTAAATAATTATTTACAAAAATCTAAAATTCACCATTTAATAATAATAAATAATAATAAAAAAATAATTCAACAATTTTTGGGAAGGGGAGCTACAGCATGAGCACTTCGTAAACCGAATCGCATAATGGCCTGTCGATTAGATCCGCATGAGTCCCTCTGAATCGAGCCCGTATAAGCTCGTCTAAATTGGGCCACCTAAGGCTGTGCTGCATCGAGCCGTATGAGCTCCCCTTTTGGACTGTGCCGCATAAGGCTCTGACCATCTTTTGACTTTGTTTTTTTTTATCTTTGATTCTTGCAGCAACCATGCCGAAGGATGAGATCATTGTGAAGGAAGAGTTGCTGCCCCCTTTCAAACAAGAATCATCGCTTGTTAAGGAGGAGGTGACACCGGCAGCGGAGGAACAGAAAGGAGAGCTGGCGCCCGTTGCTGTAAAGGAGGAGCCCCAGTCTGACGGCGGTAGTACTGGGAGTTCCGATCCTCCTATTTCGGACGAGGATCTTGCTCAAGTACATCCGTCATATGCAAGATGGTTGAGGGATTGGTATATGCGTCCCCGCAACTAGAATTTGTGGGCTCTCACAAATGTCCGTCTTTGTTTTGATACTTCTGTCTGTCTTTAGCTGCGGTTTATGTCTTGCTTCTTTTGGACATCGATGTAATCTCTTTCCTTCTTATCTGAATGAAATAATAGAGAACTTTTCTGGCTTGCTCATGAGATGCAGTCATGTGAATGTAACCGATTTTGAATGGCCAAAATACATTTGCTCCATTCTTTGCTTGTAGTAGTTGCCCCAATGGGAGATTTTTTATGGACCTATTATCCTTGGCGTATCCTGGTTCTGGATATGGATAATAAGTTGAGAGGGAACCGACATATTTACTCAGAGGTAATGAGGACATGGCAAGTATGAGCCCCATGACGGGGTACATAGAACGACTCAGAGGTAATGAGGACATGGAAGTTCTATGTAGAGGGGTGATTTGTTTTTGGCGGAAGTGAAACGACTCAGAGGTAACATCGACGTGGTCATTTTAGAAATTTTGTGGATCTGTTACCCTTTTTGTGCACTGAGAGTGCGGGTAGTGGATCATGCGGGAGGAGCTCTTTCAGAGAAATAAGTTCAGAGGTGTGATCATACGTGACTTACTACCTAAAAGAGTGGCCGGAATGTAAGTTCAAAGGCACCTGCGGGTACATAACTCAGCAATCTGGTATATTTGGAGGAAGAATGTGAGTTCAGCGGTACTGGAGGGTACATAACTCAGTAATCTGAAATTTTGAGGATGTGAGTTCAGCGGTACCGGAGGGTACATAACTCAATAATCTGGGATTCGAAGAATGTGAGTTCAGCGGTACCGGCGGGTACATAACTCAATAATCTGGGATTCGGAGAATGTGAGTTCAGCGGCACCAGCGGGTACATAACTTAGTAATCTTAGATTCGGAGAATGTGAGTTCAGCGGTACCGGCGGGTACATAACTCAATAATCTAGGATTCAGAGAATATGAGTTCAGCGGTACCGGCGGGTACATAACTCAATAATCTGGGATTTTGTGAATATCGCTTAGACATAATATTTCTTCAGGAACTTGCCGTTGACGGGCAACATGAGCAAGTCTCCGTTTTGTTTTGCGAGGCGGTAAGCACCGTTGGAGAATACGGCCTCAATGATAAATGGACCTTCTCATTTTGGCTGGAATTTGCCGGCGGTTTTGTTAGTCATAACCATCGGCCTCCGAACTGCCAGAACGAGATCGCCTACATAGAATATTTTGATTTTAACCCTCTTGTTGAAGGCTCCGGAGATGCGTGCTTGGTATAGCTCGATTCGTTACTGAGCCAAGAGGCGCTTTTCATCTAAGGCCTCCAACTCTTGTAGCCGGCGACGGTCGTTATCGTCCGTCGTCAATTGGTAAGTAAGAGCGACGCGGAGCAAGGGTATTTGAGTCTCCAATGGGAGAACTGCCTCACTTTCATATACCAGGGAGAATGGTGTGTTCCCTGTGGCTGTTCAGACTGTAGTACGGTATGCCCATAAGCATTCACCAAGCTTCTCGTTCCAGTCGTGTTTGTTGGACAACACAAACTTTTTGAGAAGTTTGATGATTGTTTTTTTGAATGCTTCTACCAACCCATTCGCTGCCGGATTGTATGGCGTCGAAGCAACATTCTAAATTCGGTGTTTGTCACAGAACCGATAGAAGGCGTGGCTTACGAACTGCGGACCATTATCGTGGATGATCCTTTGGGGCAGTCCAAAGCGATAGATGACGTGATGCTTGAGAAAGCTGATCACGTTTGAAGTCTTTACTTTTGCAAGTGGAACAGCTTCCGCCCATTTGGAGAAGTAATCTGTGATGGCGAGTATGAAGCGATGTCCTCGGAAAGAAGGTAGAGTGATCGGACCGATGATATCCATTCCCCATGCTTCGAATGGCCAGGACGCCACTGTCGGATGTAGAAATTCGGACGGCTGGTGGATGAAGTCCGTGTGGACTTGGCAGGCTTTGCACTTTCTTGCATAGTCTATCGCATCTGCTACCATCGTGGGCCAGTAGTAGCCCATTCGGCAAAAACGGTCTTATAATTTTGGGCCAGGCTGATGGGCCCCGCAGACACCGTCATGAGCTTCGCGTACGGCTTCTTTGGCTTCTGCGTTTGACAGACATCGAAGCAATAATCCATCGTAGGATCGGCGATATAGTATTTTCGTCTCTGTATCGTAAAAGAATCTGATAGAACGCCTTCTGATAGAGGTGGCTTCCTTTGGGTCCTCCGGCAGAATGTCATAGACTACGAAGTCAATGAATGGTTGTCTCCAGTCTGGTGCTTCGTCGATCGTCTGAGCGGAATAACTCGCCACGAATTGAACATTGTTCCTGGGACAGACCAGTTCATGGCCTATCACATCCACCGATTGATGAGCATAGTTCGAAACCGCTAGGGAAGCGGCAAGGCCTACTAAGGCATCGGCTTCGATATTTTATAGTCGGAGGACGTGTTCGATGAAGAACCCTTCAAATGACGAGATGATGTTGATCGCTATTTGGTGATAGGGGATCATGTCTTCATGGAGAACCTCGTATGAACCCCGAATCTGATTGACGATTAGCTGTGAATCGCCATATCCTTCAAGATATTCTACCCCCAGCTCTCTTGTAAGTTAGAGGCCAATGACTAAAGCGTTGTACTCGGCCACCCTGACTCCGACGACGATGTTGCCCTTAGGTCCGGTCCTCGAAGCACCGTCGAAGAACATTCACCATATATCATCGTGAGAGGTCGCATGCGAGTCAACGACCTCATTTGGGATGTCTTCGTATATTCTGGCCGACTCCGGGCCTGGATGGGCTGCTAAAAAGTCTGCCAGAGCCTGACCTTTAACAGCCTTTTGTGGGATGAAGATCATATGGTAGGGGGACAGTAATATTGCCCATATAGCGAGGCGAGAGCTGAGTGCCCCTGGTTTAGTCATGAGGACCCTGAGGGGGTTGACTCATGATATCACATGTATGGTTTGCCCCGTGACATAGTATCGCGTCTTTGAATGGCGAACACCAGGGCGAGGTATTCCTTCTCCACGGCGGTATATCGGTGCTCTGGCCCAATCATTATTCGGCTGAGGTAATATATAGCTTGCTCATGGCCTGCATCGTTGTTTTGTGCTAGCAGAGCGCCGAAGGAATACTCCATTGCTCGTACATTGAGCAGGAATAGTTTTCCAGCAACCGGGGCCACCAGGACTGGAGGGTTCGACAAATATTCTTTGATGCTGTCGAAGGCACGCTGGCATTCTTCATCCCATACGAATGAGACGCCCTTCTTCATGAGATGGGTGAATGGCTGACATCGCCCGGAGAGGTTGGAAATGAACCTCCTGATGTAACCTAACCTTCCTTGGAGGCCTCGGAGTTTTCGGAGATTTCTCGGGGGACCCATCTTCATGATTGCCTTTGTCTTCTCAGGGTCTACGTGGATACCCTGGGAGGTGATGATGAAACCCAAGAACTTCCCGCTGGATACGCCCAGGAAGGATTTCGTAGGGTTCATTTTCAAATTGTGCGCTCGTATTAGGTCGAACACTGTCCTTAGATCATGCAGATGATCTTCCTTAGAGCAACTTTTGACGGCGATGTCGTCAACATAGCACTCCACGGTCTTGTGCAAGTGATCCCTGAAGATGATACTCATGGCTCTCTGATAGGTGACACCAGCGTTCTTTAAACCGAAAGGCATGACTGTGTAGCAGAACGTGCCTATTGATGTTCGGAACGATGTATGCTTTTCGTCGTCGGGAGACATCTTAATTTGGTTGTACCTCGAGAAGCCATCCATGAACGACATACGTTCGAAGCCGCAGGTGTTGTCAATCATGATGTCTGTGATAGGGAGGGGGAACTCATCTTTGGGACACGCCTCGTTCAGATTGTGGAAGTCGATGCAGATTCGAATCTTTCTATTCTTCTTGAGGACCGGTACTATATTGGCGACCCAGTCCGGATGTTGCTCCTCACGAATGAAGTCGCTAGCTATCAGTTTGTTGACTTTGGCTTCGATTGTATCCATGATGCCTGGGCGGAAGCGTCGTTGTTGTTGTTTGACTGGTTTTGCATCTGGCCGAATGTTGAGTTTGTGAAGAGCAATATCGGGATTTAATCCTGGCATGTCTTCATAGTTCCAGGCGAACACATCAATATATTCTTTGACGAGTTCCAGTAACGATTCTCGCTCTTCGTCTGTCAGGCTTTTACTAACGAAGATTGGTTTTGGAGAAGAGTCGCTGCCTAGATCCACTTGCATGACCTCATCTTCAGTAGAAGGCTCTCTTTGTTCAAACCGCTTCTCCCATTGCGCATCCAGCTGTTGGGCCTACGGCTCTAATTCGAGGAGTTCAGGAAAGTCTTTACCCTCTTCGTAAGCATCAACGAATGCCATATTGACAGACAGGACTTGCCTGAATACATTCTCGATGCTGATATCCGAATCAGAAGTTGGTGATCCAGTTGAGTGTGAATGCCAGTCGCATTCCTCATCTGAGCTTTCAGGGGTCGTTGTTGGCGTAACATACCCCAGCCCGCATCGGGTCTTGTTGTAGTAGTCATGTGGTTTGCCAGCTGGGACCGGCGACTTTAATGGTAATCGTCGACCAGTGCCGTAGTTCAAACCTGACGTAGTCGCCAGATCATACTCCTGTTTTTGTATGAGATATTTGGACTGGAGGCTATATAGATAGAGCGGCAGTCTCCCGACGTCCGATTCGAGATCGACTTCTTATATGGTGAAGGGCTGTGGATCATTCTTTCGACCGAAGATGAATGGATGATCCCCTCCCTCGATTATGCAGTAAGCGTCTTCCGCGGGAGTGAGCTGATTTACGGTGGAAACATTTGTCACCTATGTGTGTAGGTGAGCGCCTATACCGTGTTCCATAGCATACATTGTACAAAGCTTATTAAGCTCGGTGTAGTTCAAAGATAGCCCATTATTGATGAAGTAAGGTATCTTTTCTAGCGGGATTACATCATCTGCGGATGGAACATCAGTGTGAGCGGCCACATACTTGGCCAGTTCTGGTTCTTCTTCGGCCACCCCCTGTATAAATGAAGACTGTGGAGTTGTTGGCAGACTAGCGACCCCCAGTTTGGTACTCAATGCTGGGCGGGGAGTGGTTGGCTCGCTGGAAGCCCCCGACTTTACATCGGGGTGACGATTCTTCTTGGGAAGACGTATCGTCATTGGCTTGTCGGAGGGATTGAGCTTCTCCATTTGTGGCTGGCCGACTCTAGGCAGTCTGATTGTTAGTGGCTCCGTTGTGGGTCTTGGCGCTTGGCCGGACCTTGGCAGCCGGATTATCATTTGCCTTTCTTGTGCCGAGAGGCTGATTACGTCCTTACGCAGAGCGGTCGTAAGGGGTGCGGACTTGCCAGGTTTGCAAGCTTAGAGGTGGATCGTCAGAGGTTCTTTTGATCCTGTGGCCGTCTCAGTACGAGCTTGCACATCTCCTTCACCAAGGTGCCTCTTCAACTTTTCGTATAGGCAGGAGTCTGAGTAGTAGGATTCGACCCCTTTGAAGGGATCGATGTCGGCAAATTCTGTCCTCACGAAGCCGTATTTGTCGACATACTTGAAGCACTGATGCAGCGTGGAAGGCACGATCATGTAATCGTGTATCCAAGGGCGCCCCAAGAGGATATTGTAGAAAGTGTCCGCATCTATGACATAACAGGTTACTTCTGACTTAAGATCGCCAATTTGGCACTTCAAGCGAATATTCCCAATCGGGTAGCTCCTGCCCAAATTGAAACCGCTAATGGCGGTGCTTGTTGGCGTCAGGCGATGCATCAGAATGCGAAGATGGTGTAATAGACCCTTCGGGATGATGCTTATGGAAGAACCAGGATCGATGTGCATCCGATCCACCTTTACGTCGCCGATGTATCCAGTGTAATATAACGGTCGATCGTGCAGGTTGGTTTTGATGAGCATATCCTGTGGAGTGAAGACAATATTGGGCATCGCTCCTGTGCAAGCGTTGTCTTGGAGATCTGCAGGTGGGCTCTCTTCCGTGAGGTTGACCTGAGCTAGATATGCGTCAGCGTTCTGGAGTGCGTCGCTCAAAGCCGCGTGAACATCCTTGGAGAGTCTCAGGAGCTCGTATAATGACAATTTGGTCGGTGTGTTGGCCAATTATGCTAAGATGTCAAAGTTGTAGGGCCTTTCCAGCCCATGAGGTGCCTCTTTTCGGAGGGATTTGTCAAAGCGAGTCTCCTTCGGCCTAGGCTTGTCGGTCGTCGGAGGTTGGGAAGGTCCCGGTGTGTCAGCAGTGGCCGGCTGATGCTCTCTAGTCGAGTTATCTGGCATAGGTTGGGATTGAGCACCAGACCGAGTGACGACAGCTGTGGCTTCTTTGACATCTGCCGAGATTGTACGACAGGATCTGACCTTTCTACCCTTTTTCCTGCCACTAAGGAGTGGTGCGGACTGAGTCACCTCAGGTACCAAGTCTGGATGGACCCACATGACTTCCCTCATGACATGGAAAGGAGTACTAGACCAGTAGCCTGATCTCGAGGAGGTGGAAGATTAGCAACCACCATGTCATCCGAGGAATGGGTATCATGCCGTCTTGAGTCTCTGTCGGAGGAAAGCTGCCAAACTGTACGGACACCATGTTGGCTGCCACGGTTACCTCCTCAAAATCGATGGCCAGAGACTTCGAATCGATGAGATGTTGGATGTATCGCTTTAGTTGGTAGCAGTCGTGTGTAGCATGGTAGACGTAGCGGTGGTAATGACAGTACTTTGGGTTCTCCATTTCTGTCGGCCGAGGTTCCCGTCTTGGTGGAGGGAGCTGAATTCTATCTCCTTGTATGAGCATGTCCAAGATGGGCTTGACATGGCCGTCTTCGAAGGAGTAGGTCATTTGTGGCCATTGCTTGTCTACCGGTTTTGACTCAGGTTTCTGGGCTGTGTCGGCCACCATAGCCTGCTTGCCCTTGTTGTCCCGATTGTTGGAGGAGTTACTACCATTGTTGTTGTTGGTATTAAGGTGCTTGCCCTTGTCTTCTCCCTCCGAGATGTGCAATCCCAGTTGGCGAGCCTTCTTCAACCGGTCCTCGACGCTAGTGGTACTGATGATAAACGTCTTCCAGTCCTTAAATTGACTTTCATCCATCCAGAGGCTAATTGTTGGAAGCAGTCTCTTTTGGCAAATTTCAATTAAGGAGGAATCTGGATTACCAGATGGCAACTTCATGGCGGTTTGACGAAACCGTTCAATATAGTTCCTTGTCAGCTCTTTCTTTCCTTGAATGACATCCATGAGGATGGACATTATGATGTCCTGTCCTACTTCGTAGAACCTCTCCAAGAACATGCGCTTGAAACTGGCGAAGGAGTGGATGCAGTTGTTTGGCAGGTTACGGTGCCAGTCGAAGGCGACCCCGTCCAATGCCCCGATGAATAATCGTGTAAGGATGGCATCGTCATGGGGCAGATGGTCGGTGGTGACCTCGAAGTAAGTGATGTACCGACTTGCGGAGGTCTTCCCATTATATGGATTGATGTGGAATGGTTTATACTTTGGTGGGAAGGGAACATCTCTCCACACAGCGGGATACGGTTGTCGTATCCTGAGGTCCTGGCAGTTTTTTCGGGCGTAGAACATGGCTCGGAGCTCCTGGACCTCTCTTCTTACTTCCCTGGCCTCATCCGCAGCGGTAGGAGCCGACATTTCAGGAAGATTATTGTCCGGGTTTGGTGCCGCTGAGTTAGAGTCTGCATTGATCGCGGAACCCAAGTTTGTTTGGCCAGGCGTTCCTCCTTGCAGAGTAGGAAGGGCTGGTTTGATCTCGTCTACTGATTTGACCAAAGTGTGCAGTATAGCCTCCAGAGTGTCGATGCGTTGGCGATCACTGGGACCATCTTGTTTGTCGTTTATCATGAATGCCGTCCTTACATGAGTAGAAGTGGAAGGGACGGTGGATGACATACCTTCCGAATCATACCCTTGTACCGAGAAGTCATCGGGGTATTTAGGAATGTTCTCCTCTGGTTCAGACTCAGAAGGAATAGTACCCCCAGCTTTTGAGTTTGCCTCACCTTGAGAGTCGTGGACGTCCTCGGGGACGTCGGGATCTGCTGCATCTAATTGGAGAGCTGTTTCCCTCGGCTCATCTTCTTGGAACATCGAATTGTCGTGGATGTTCGGAGGAGTGCTACCCCCAGCTCCAGTAACCCCCAGTGATGTGGATGATGAATCTTCCACTATAGCAGATTTCGTCTTTGAACGGGTACCTTAAAAAACTCCGGTGGTGGGCAACCGTTTAGATGATAATTTCCTAGTCACAGTGGTTGAAATCTTCGGGCTGGAAATATTTGTTTTCTTCGCTCTCCCGCTGGCGGGGATTCTCTGAGCAGAGTTGCAGGAGACGACGGAAAGTGCCTTATCCTCTGAGCATGGTTGTTGCAGTCTTTGGAAGACGGACTGCCGGTCTTCTCGTACCGTCGCGTTATTGCAACAGCAGTTGACAATGACTTGGATTCAGTGACGTCCGTGGGAGGACTCTTTGCACCCCGAGGCCTCTTCTCTTTCCTTGCGTTTGTGGAGGATAGCCTCACGCAAGTCAGATGGGTCTGGAACGACCATGTTTGCTCCCTGGGTTTTGGGAGACTATTGGGAACCACTTTGTCCGTTTGCCATCGGGGGATGGACTCGAGTGGTTCTGTACAACTTCCCATCGGAGGTCCGCATAACAGTATGTGGAGCGCTCAGATGGTCAGAGGTCGGGACAGCGGACTGAGTTTCCAAACTCGCGCTGCCCTAGACTTCTTCACTCTAGTGCGTGAGGGCACATAGTAGGAAGAGTCTAAGTGGTGCTGGAGAGAGTCAGACATGTTTTCTCGGGAGCATAAGAGATCAGGACCATAGAAGAGGCGATCGAAGACTGAGCCGCGTGGAGCAGGCGGCATGCGGCTGGAATCAACAGTCCTCATGCGGCTGGCAATCGTAGCCGCATGGGCTTTCTTCATGCGGCTGGAAGTCTCAGCCGCATAAGTCTTCTCTATGCGGCTGGAAATCTTAGCCACATGAGTGTTATGCATTCGGTTGGCAGTTTTGGCCGCATGGACATCATGCATGCGGCTGGCAATCTCGGCCGCATGAGTCTTCAGCCTGCGGCTAGTGCCTTTGTTCGGCTTCTTCCTGGAGCACATAGAATCACTCTTTACCCCTGTAAGTCCAGCATCGTAGTACTTTCCTCTACCGGACTTGGGGACAGCATAGTCCTCTATGGTTTGAAGTGGAGCCGCATGAGACTTGCCTTCACCGTCTTGGACAGCAGAGAGTACTCCGTCCAGAGCTTGGGGAGGAGCAAATGACTTTGGCCTCCACTCCCTACGAGCTTTTTTCGTGCGGGTTCGCTTCTGGACCGGGCCAGTGCTCCCGTCGGAGAGCATTTCTTCAAACGCCTGTTGGTCGAAGCGGACGACCATCTTCTCTTGTGTGGAGCCAAGTTTGGCTGCATCCGATTGCATCACCAACTCCTCAGCCGTAGAGAAGTTCGTCCCTAGCAGAGTCGCCATCGTGTTTTTCATGAATTATAAAAGAACAGAATAATTATATCAGAGGACTGGACTTTTACTTCAAAATACAAACTCGCTTATACAAAGAAAGCCTAAGGACGAAAACCTAGGTACAGTAATCTAAGTACAATTGTTTATTTTTGATTCTGGGGGGTGACGATAGAGGCTCGGGAAAGCGACAGCAGCTCTGCCTTACTCCTTGGACGATCGGATGCAGCCTTGGCTTCGGTGAAGAAACGCTCTCAGGATGCTCGGAAAGAATCCTCTGTGCGTGCCTTTGTCTCTCTGTGCTCTCTTTGCAGGTCTCTCCAGGTGCCCTAGTGCTCTAGAAAATTCTCTCTCCTGTAAGGGAATGGCACCTTGTTATTTATAGGAGTGGGATGCGATCATTAGGGTTTGCAATGATTGCCTCATTGATAAGTCGGCGGTTAAGGATCAATTAATCTGGACCCTTCATTCTGATTGTAGCAAATCTAGGTAATTAATGTAGATTGTATCAAATCTCTGTGGGCAATAAATGTTGATTGCCATGAATCTTCGTGATTTGTAATAGCCTGCCACGTGTCCAATTTACTTGATTTGATTTGATCTGGGCCATTATGACGATCGCAACAAATCTGATTTTGTTAGGATTTGTTAGCACCCATAATTTCGGGGAAGATAAGACTGCCACGTGTCTCAATTGTAGCAAAGAATGCCACGTGTCTCAACTTGATCGTCCTGGCCGAGCCGCATATGGGAGGGTCCTCTCAGCTGCATGAAACATGCAGCCTCATGTGGATGGACAGCCGTATGGGGATGGGCAGCCGTATGGAAATAGGCAGCCGCATGCAGAGAGACAGCCGCATGGGGATAGGCAGCCGCATGCAGATGGACAACCGCATGGGGATAGGCAGCCGCATGCAGATGGACAACCGCATAGGGATAGGCAACCGCATGCAGATGGACAGCCGTATGGGGACACGGACAGGCAGCCGCATACAGATGGGCAGCCGCATGGAGTGGCCTTGGAACTTGGTGGATTTTGCCAGCCGTAAGGAGATTTTCTTCTCTTTTTCATAAACACGCCATCACGTCAGTCATTATTGCGTCTTTATGTCAGAGCTGTCATGGCTGTTTTTTGTCAGAGCAGTCGTCAGAGCATTAAATGTAGCCGTATGTTTGAAGGCCATATAGCTTCTTTCTGAGCCGCATGGATCTATCCGAGCCGCATGGACCCCTGAGCTGCATGGACTCCTGAACCGCATGGGGATCCTGCGCCGCATGGGGATCCTTCTGTTGGAGCCGCATAGGTCTTTCTTTATTCTTTTCCATGCTTCTACAACACCTTCTTTTCTCTTCCAAATAGACATGGCCAAACTTCCCTCGCCCAAAGGCTTTACAATGTCAAAATCTTGAAAGTTCATCTCTTCTCTGCCGTTGAAACCATCAAAGAAGGCTACACAAACGTTCAAGAGCAAACAATTAGATGCAAAAATATTTGATTAAAATAGGTATTGAGGAAAGTAGATTCTTAATTGGTCTACAAAATTATACGGAAGCAGCAACAAATTGACAAAATAGAACTCGGGCTCCATGCACGATAAATGATTTAGCGCAATAAAAAAACCTTTACTTTATTAAATTCTTGATCTTCCACATGATTCATAAGAACCAAGTCAACATTATTATCTACTGAAAGTGTGGATTTCTCAATACAACTTAGTTAAACCCTAATTTTTGGGGGAAATTTATAAGTCAATTGGAATATAGTAAAGAAACACCAAACAGTGAACAAAATAGAATCTTAGTCGGAATCATCAAAATCATGTATGCTTCTCTAGAGAGATTATTATAGAGCTAAAATATGTAATTGAAAGTTTTAAGCAGGCAAGAAGCAATTTTGGACATGAAATCATCAACATTAGCTTGCCGATTGTAAGACATAAGAAATCCAATATTTATCAAATAATCTGATTGATTCTTCCAATAGACCCTAGATAATATATCAAAAAAACTAAGAAAAATGAGAGGCTGCAATGAAGGAAAAATAAGAGGCTGGAATGAAGGGGTGATCAGAGATTACCTAGATGGCAGCGGTGACCACGACGACGGTGGTGATGACAACCCCCTTGCCGCCCTAATTTCCTAGATCGAAGGCATGCGGTGGTGACGATAGCCCCTTGCCAGCGGTGGTGACACCAGCCCCTTGTTGCCCTAACGTCCGAGAGGGAGAGCGCAAAAAATAGAAGAGAAAGAGAAAAGAAGAAGAGAGAGTTTAGAAAAAAAAAAATGAAAGTGAGAAAGGAGGGGAAAAGCACTTTATCGTGGCTGCAGTGCCAATTTTATTTTGAGAGGGCAAAAAATTAAAAAAAGTGCGAGAAATTAATTTGGGACGACACTTTAAAAGTGTTGTGTTTGGTATATAAAATTATACGACATTTTAAATTGGTGATAAAAGTGTTGTTGAATTTATATTTACGACATTTTCAGGAAGGTGTCATAGATGATGATAAATCTTTAATTACAACGACACGTTTTAGTAGAGTGTCATCAATAAAAAATATTAATGACACTTATTTAGAAAGTGTCATAAAGAAAGTGTCATTATTAATCTATATTGTTGTAGTGAAATATTGCGTAATTAACAACTAATTATATTTTATAAATATTAACTTTTTTATTTTTCACTTTCCACTTCTCATTTCCTTATCCCAACCAAACAACTTTGTCTCCTCTTAGGGAGACAAAAAAGTGAATTGATTTCCATCATTTTTTTCTACTTGAAAGTCCAAATCCATATATTCCTACACTTACGGTTTACCAAACAAATCCTTATTGTGAAGAAGGAGAAAAGAGAGAAAAATTAAAAGAATTGTCTTTTATACATTAGAATGGGATAGCCTTGAGTAAAAAAATTAGTGGCAAACTTGTAAATAAAGGGAAGTTAAAAATGGGATAGTCCTGATAAAGTTTTGATGTGCCCTTATAATTAGCCTTTCTTTAGTGTGTCCCAAAAAATTAACTATTTTATCAAAATATATTTACAAACAAGTTCCCTTTAGGCTGTGTTTGATTGGGCTTTTTTTCCATGGAAAATATTTCCATCACAAATTTCCACCAATTGTAGTGTTTGATAGCTATATTTTTCATGGAATTATCTTCCAAAAAACTGTCATTTTCCATATTTTCTTCTAAAATGGTGGAAAATGAAACTTGTCCAACCCATAGGAAATTATCATTTTCTATAGAAAATAACTATTTTCCGTGGAAAATAATGACAATCAGACACCCAAATTAAGTTTTCCAAAGAAATTTTTTTAAATTCCATTTAATTTTTTTCCCACGAAAATAATTCCATGGAATTAATTTTTTTTTTCACATATTTTCCGCACTGCAATCAAACGCACCATAAGTAGCTTTTTCAATTGATCGCCACTTGCTCTATAAGAGTGTCACTTCCTAAAAAGGCCTCCTTTGGTTCACTAAAAAAATAGAGGAAATATATTCTTTGCTATTTCTTTTTTTTTCTGAAAATTTGTATTAAAAAAAATATGTATCCGTGTTTGAAAATGTCCGAAAGTTTAGAAGGGGAAGTAATGAATTTGGGATTGGAAAAGTGAATCTATAAGATAAGTGGAGGAATCATTTTCTTTTCTATTCTTTTTCTTGTAAATTAATTTTTTTCTACTTATTTTCTTTAGCCAAATGCAAAAAAATAATCACACAGGTGTGTACCCTGTAGCGTATGTATGTCCGAAAAATTCACATGACACATGTAATATTATTTTTTTAAATTTTTTTTTTTTTGGTGTTTATTTCTTGAGGCCGTCTGATACAGAATGAGCCAGGAATATATTGAAATGGAGAAAAAACTGTATATTAATGGAATGGAAAAGATGGCCTATTATGGGCAGTACATTGTAACTGAAATCGAAAAAGTAGGCAACAGCCCTAGTTATTTTGAGAACTTGAGGACTAGGACTAAATCAAACAAAAGCAAACAGATTTTTGACTTATTCTTAACACTCTCCCTTAAACCAAATATTCATGAATATTTGGTTTACAAAGCTCTGCTTCTTTCATGGTCTAACATTACCAATTTCTTTGCTAGATTGAACCCCTAGCAATCCTCGAAGTTTTTGGAACAGAGGAGACTTGAGAGGCTTTGTCAGAATGTCAGCAATCTTCTCCTCACTTCTGCAATGCACCAGATCAATAGTTCCTTCATTACATAGATCTCTCAGAAAATGATATCTTACGTCTATGTGTTTGCTCCTCCCCATGTAGAACTGGATTCTTCGAAAGTTTGATTGCAGAGATGTTATCACAATAGATCAAAGTAGGTCCTTCAGTTTGGTTGTGTAGAGTTTCAATTAGTCTTCTCAGCCATATAGCTTGACAGGAACTTGATGCTGCTGCAACGAACTCAGCTTCAGTGGTTGATAAAGTGACTATTTTCTGTCTCTTTGAGGACCAAGATACAGCTCCATTGTTCATCATAAACACCATTCCAGATGTGCTTTTCCTATCATCTGGATCTCTAGCATAATCACTGTCAGAGAAACCAATTAGAGTTGGAGGTCCTTCCTTTTGATACATGATTCCAAAATATGCAGTACCTTTCAAGTATCGTAGAATTCGTTTAGCAGCGAGCAGGTGGTCTTCAGTTGGATTCTCCATGTATCTACTGATCAGACAAACAGAGTGCATTATGTCAGGCCTTGTAGATGTCAAGTACATGAGACTCCCGACGATTTGCTTATAAAGAGTTACATTGACCTTCATTCCTCCCCCAATCTTTGTAAGCTTCAGTCCAATCTCAGTTGGAGTAGTGACTGGATTGCAGCTTATCATTTTGAATCTGTTCAAGATTTCCAAAGCATACTTCTTTTGAGAGATGAAGATGCCCTCTGTTGATTGTACTACTTGAATTCCCAGAAAGTATTGCATTAGTCCCAAGTCAGACATTTCAAATTCTTCCCTCATTGATTTTGTAAAATCTTTGAACATATTGTTGTCATTGCCAGTGTAGATCAAATCATCAACATAGAGGCAAACTATGATTAGTTTCCCATTGGTTTCAGTTTTGGTATAAAGTGTGTTCATATGGGCATTTCAGGAATCCTTTCTTGCAGAAGTAAGCATCAATGTGACTATACCAAGCTCTAGGTGCTTGTTTTAAACCGTATAAAGCTTTATTCAGTTTGTATACCTGATGTTCACGACCATGCTTCACATAGCCAGCTGGTTGATCGACATAAACTTTTTCCTCTAATTCTCCATGTAAGAAAGCTGATTTCATATCCATTTGATAAATAGACCAGGAGTTTTTTGCAGCAATGGATAGTACTAACCGGACTGTATCAAGCCTTGCGACAGGAGCAAATACTTCCCTGTAATCAACACCAAACTTTTGTATAAATCCCTTTGCAACAAGTCGGGCCTTGTATTTATCGACCCCTCCATCTTGATTCAGTTTGGTTTTATAAACCCATTTGACACCAATTAAATTCTGGCCATCTGGAAGATTGGTTAATTTCCAAGTGTCATTCTTCTCGATTGATGCTATTTCTTCATCCATTGCCTTCTGCAATTTTGGATCTTTAACAGCTTCTTGAAACAGAATGGGATCATCATCTGCGAATAGAGCAAAATGTG
The DNA here is from genome assembly GCA_029216955.1 of Iris pallida. Taxonomy (NCBI): domain Eukaryota; kingdom Viridiplantae; phylum Streptophyta; class Magnoliopsida; order Asparagales; family Iridaceae; genus Iris; species Iris pallida. The sequence continues at coordinate 21,110,060 of JANAVB010039620.1, read as the reverse complement.
CGGATGAGTCGTTATATGGATGCTTACCAGTTACTTCATAATCCTCCGTCCAAGCAGGAGTACTTCTAGTGCGACGAGGTCTATTTGCAGTTCTGACATCAGAATGTACTTCTTCAGAGGAGGCACTTCTATTAAATGTGGGAGTTGAGCTTTGTGGTGAAATTGGTTCATCCATGTTAGAATTTGAAGTATTGTCTTGTTGATCTTCGTCAACGTCTTGTTGTTTTTCATCAAGATTGACAGGAATATGCATTTGCTGGTCTCATTTTCCTTCCCAATCCTATGTGTTATCTTCATCAAAGATCACATCACGACTTGTGATAATTTTCTTTGTGATGGGATTGAATAGTTTATAGGCCTTTGATTGCTCGCTGACTCCCAGAAAGACTCCTTTTTCACTCTTGTTGTCTAACTTCTTTCTTTTAACATCAGCAATGTGTGCATAGGCAATGCAACCGAAGATTCGAAGGTGATCAACTGCTGGTTTGTGACCCGTCCAGGCTTCTTCTGGAGTCATATCTTGAACTGAAGATGTAGGACATCGATTTAATATATGTACGCTCCAATTCACGGCTTCTGGCCAGAACTTCTTTGGCATCTTTCCTCTTGCAAGCATGCTTCTTACCATGTTGAGAATTGTCTGATTCTACCTTTCAGACACACCGTTCTGCTGTGGTGTGTAAGCAGTAGTTAGCTGTCTTCTAGTGCCATTAGTGTCACAGAATGTTATGAAGTCTTGTGACATATATTCTCCACCTCTGTCTGTGCGAAGGGTATTGATAGTTCTTCCTGTTTCGTTCTCAACTCGAGCTTTGAAGCTTTGAAATATTGTGAGGCATTCTGATTTTTCCTGCAAGAAGTATACCCAGGTTTTTCGAGAATAATCATCAATAAAAGTTAGAAAGTACTTCTTGTTACCATTGGATACTGGATTGAGAGGACCACATATATCAGAATGGATCAATTCCAATGGTCTTTGTCCTCTGCTGGCTTTTCCTTTTGGAAATTTGTCACGGTGTTGCTTCCCGATAATACAGTCTTCACAAACTGCAGTAGGAGGAGTAATAGCTGGAAGTCCAGTTACCATTTTCTTCTCAGAGAGCATCTTCAACCCACCAAAGTTTAGGTGTCCATAGCGAAAATGCCACAGCCATGTTGAGTCATTAGTCTTGCTTATGAGACATTTTTGAACACTTCTAATTCGCAGCAAAAAAAGTCTATTTGATGACATTTTGACATGAGCAATTAGACCCCGTCTAGGATCGTAGATCTCACAAGCTCCTTCCTTCAAAGTAGTTATATATCCCTTCTCCTGTAGCTGTCCAATACTCAACAAATTGCTTTTCAAATCAGGAATATAGAAAACATTTGAAATGATTTCAATATTATCTTCTTTGGTTCTAATCTGGACATCACCTTTGCCCCTAACATTCACTTTAGAATGATCACCAAAGCTGACTTTTGATCGAAAGTTTTCATCTAAGTTCGAAAAGAGTGACTTACTACCGCACATATGGTTACTGCAACCTGTATCTAGATACCAGATGTTTGGTTCTGTTTCTTCAAATATATGAGATGTCATCAGTAAAGTCTCTTCTTCTTCTTCTCTTTCAATGAAATTTGAGGTTTCTCCTCTATATTGTGGAAGTTTTGTATAACATTCAGAGCTGTAATGTCCATAATTGTGACAGCGATAACATTCTATGTTAGACTTATCAAAATTTTGATCATAGCTCATACCTCTGCCACGAGCATTTCTGGAGTAATCTGGTCTTGACTACTGTCCTCGGTCATTTCTATTTCCTCGACCTCCTCGTCCACGGCCACAGCGAAAGGAACCGGTTGGAGCTGGAGCTGTATTATGAGTTGATGCTTGCAAGGCTTGTTCTCCTTGCTCAATGTTGCTGCCATGCATTCTCTGCTCACGCACAATCAGTGAGATCTGTAGTGCATCAATTGATAGCTCATCAATGTTGTTTGATTCCTCAATGGAGCAAACAACATAGTCAAATTTGGGTGTCATGGAGTGCAAGATTTTTTTAACTACTGCAATTTCTGTTTGCTTCTCTCCTTGAGCAGACATTTTGTTGACAATCACCATAGTTCTGGAGAAATATTCAGAAACACTTTCTCCTTCCTTCATCTCCAAATTTTCGAGCTCTTTGCGAAGAGCTTGAAGATGGGCACGTTTGACTTTTGATGTGCCTTTATACTTCTTTTCCATCGAATCCCAAATTTGCTTCGATGTGTCTTTGCATAAGATTGTTTCCAAGATTGATCTATCAATCGATTGAAACAAATAATTCTTCGCCTTGAGATCTTTCAGCTTCTGCTCGTTCCATGTTGCTTTCTGTGCCTCTGTTCTTTGAGCTTCTGGAATGGATTCATCAATCCCTGTTTCAATGAGAAACCAATATTCTTTTGACCTCATGAAGTTTTCTATGAGCATCCTCCAATGATCATAATGACCATCAAACATAGGGATTGAGGGCTGAATGAAATAATCCTTCTGTGCCATTTGAAAAACGGCTGCCAATCAATGATTTTTTCTCTCTAAGTGGCTCTGATACCACTGATACAGAATGAGCCAGGAATATATTGAAATGGAGAAAAAACAGTATATTAATGGAATGGAAAATATGGCCTATTATAGGCAGTACATTGTAACTGAAATCAAAAAAGTAGGCAACAGCCCTAGTTATTTTGAGAACCTGAGGACTAGGACTAAATCAAACAAAAGCAAACAGATTTTTGACTTATTCTTAATGCCGTCAGCTTAGGACCGTGGTCGATCCCGCGACCACCCAGCCATTCCATACCTACGAGAGTGCTCGAACTTGGGACCTCCCCCCAAGTGAGCCCTCCTCCCTAACCACTTGGGCTAGGGAGCTTGGACATTGACACATGTGATAGAAGTAGTTGCTTTCTACTTGAAACGAGATTCAAGGGTGCATTTCTAGCAAAACTGGCAAACATATCTGTTTGGTTCCCACCATTTTTTGTTTTCACTATAAAAAAAGGTCAGAGACAAAATAGCTCAGCATCATTTGAAATAAATCACTAAAAATAGGGATGGTAATTTGCTCAGAATCCGACAGCAACCGATTTAATGGGATTGGGGGTCTCGGTATAGTACTCACTTGCTTCTATAAATCTTCGACCCCAATTACTTATATCTATATAAATCGTCGACCCCGATTACTTATACCCATAAATACTTATAACCATATAAATCTTCGATCCTATTACTTACACCCATATGCAGAAAATTTTTGACCCCGAATGCTTATACCATATGTGTAACTCATTGGTATTAATTAGACACTAATATCTCTTTTGATGAAACTTAGATTTTATCATGTCTCCATGACCGGCCCACGGGGTTGGGTTGTCCTATCCATAGTTAGTTTTTGTTGTCTCATCAACCTTATTATGGACAGATATTAAAGGATCACCCGCGAGCCTGACCCCGTGGAATGTCCCGCTCCGTACGAGACATTTGGTCGACTTATTGGATGGGATCAGAATATTGGACCATAACTTATGTTGGGAATCGGAAGAATTGAGACTGATGCAGTCTCTCTTAGCTGGCTAGACGGAATGGGTATTGGAACGTGGCTCGCTGGTGGAGCTACGCATAGTAGAATTGTGTGTGATCGGAACAGGAAGACCCTTTATTGCAAGTGAGTGGAACTGTCCTTCCTCCTCCTTACTCCTTCATGCTTAATAAATGAAGTATTGAAATGCTATGAATTGTCCCTAAATGTCCCATATGTTAGTTGCTGAATAATAGAGATGCTTATGCTGAGAATTATTGAATTGTACAACACATTGAACTGCTAATGTGATTCGATGCCTGAGAATGAATTGATAACATTGTCCCTTATGTTTAATGCTGCTGAAATGGCAAAACACTTGAATAATGAGATGCCTTATGAATGATAGAATAAAAAATGAACTGGCTATGCTATCGAACCAATGAACTGAATAAAACACTAGAATCATGTACTCTCTGTATATCTGTTGCAAGAATATGAAATGCTGCATGTCCCTTATAAGAAATGAATGAATGAATAAATGTCCCTATGAAATGAATGAATGAATAAATGTCCCTATGAAATGAATGAATGTTACGTTCCTCTTAAGAAAGGAAGGATATGAGATACGTTGCAATGAAGCAATGAATGAGAAATGATAAAGCTAGGATCGTTGAGATCACCAAATGAAATGATGGTAATAATGAAATGAATAATTCATTGAATATGACTAATGATGCACTGTTGCCCTTACTTTACTTAATATGTTTCACTATACGATTTTGTTCACAATCGAGTCGGACACGCATTCGCATGGTCATGGACAACTTGTATACAAGGTTTGAGTAATAATTTTCTCGAACGGTTCCTAGGGCCTTGGGGACCGATTCGACCTAGGAAGAAATAATGATGAGTGCTATGGGAGCACAGAAAAGGCGGGGTGGCATAGAGGCTTGCCACCTACTATGCTGACCGCATTATCTTGAAATAAAATAAAATGAAGAGAGTCCATATGGTTTAACAACACCAGTGACCATGTAGTCATGATGCATTCAAATGAATATTTTGTGCAGGCAGAGTAAGTATATCTGATAACCTGTATTTGATGCAGGTGTGAGAAGTCGGCTATCAATAAGGAATCACATAATTATGATATTGTATATGTTGGTTCAACTTGCCTGCTAAACATTGCTAAATGAAATGATGCTGTGTTGTTGCCTTTAAAATGAGAGACTCTATAACATGCTCAATATGTTAAATACGAATTAGCTGATGCATTGCCTTTTAGATCATTGCCATAACATGTTGAATGATAACAACCAAGTATGCTAAACGATGTCTTCAGAAAGTATTTCCATAATATGTTCAACATGTTAACTCAATGTTGCTTAGATGATGCTTTATACAAAGAAATGCTATACCATGCTAAGATATGTTTACTTCAATGTTTATGTTCAAGAACTGTAAACTGATGCTAGGCCCCTAATAGAAAGATCATTCTAATAAATGCTGCTTAATGATTACCTTAAATGTTGGTTCAGGCGAGTGGGTTGGATTCTGCTCGCCAGTACATAGATGATGTGCTGACCCACGTTTTGTGGGCAGGTGCTCGTGCTTGGAATATTCTACACACGAAGATTAGCTTGATTGGTCCCGCGGCATCGAAGATTTGTTGGACATACAGAAGCTCTCCTTGCACAAGATGATGTCTTCTGTTTATAAAGGGCATAATGTATGGAACATTGTAATCAGTTGTACCAGTGAGATTGTAAGCCAAGTCGGTATATCGAGTTGTAATCCAATGTATCCAAATATCAAATGTAAGCTGTATAGCATTGTTCAGTTGGCTTTCAATGTAAAATGAGATGTGCTGTAAATATTGTACTTCAATACAAGTCTTGTACTCTTCTTCAATTATCAATAAAGTGAATAAAGTTCTATATATCTCTGTGTGGCTTCAAGTTACCCTTTTATCTCCGCTGCTATAAAGAAGTGATGTACTTCTATTGAATAATAGAAAGATTGTCCTCATTAAATTCAATTTATCTGCTTCTGCCGCTGCGATGTGTTCCTATTTAAAAAAAATTAATTATGTACCATCTTTGCCTTGTACAAGTGCAATACCAGACTTGTACGGCATCAAGCCCAAGCGAGGACGATCGAATCCAAGAGATAAAATATGTGAATAAATGACTCGATGAATCGGGGCGTAACAAATTGGTATCAGAGCACGGCTTTACGTCCTTGGTCTCTTCTTTGATTCATTTCAAATCAAAGTTGCATCGACGATTAACCAAAGTTGCTTCCGCGATCACTCAATGTTGCTTCCGCGATTAAATCAAAGATTACTTCTGCGATTATGCTGTTGTTGTTCTGTAATCATCCTATGTTATTTGTGTTTGAAAGTTCATTCACCCTCTTGCCTGCTCACTGGATGTTCCATACAATAAGTCTATATACATTTTGATGCCCCTGGATGAATGATTGTTGTTGGTTTGGACACAAATAACCCAACAATGACTCGATGCCATAGTATGCTATAGTATGAGTGCTGCTTGGAATTGTGGGAATGAAGAAAAGTGGCTAAGTATGTTGTAACAAGTTGAGACTTGCATGTGATGTTGGGAAAGATTTGGGAATGAAATAATTGATGGATGAGTTTGACATAACTAGTGATTCGACTCAGGGGTGATGGCTAGTACTTTTGAGACCCTAAGAATGTTGGCTTAGGATATTGAGACCCCGAGATATTGGTTAAGTATTGTGATCATTATAGATCATGAATGTCCGGAATAGATTGAGTTGGTATCGTTTAAGGATGGCTTCGTTTCTGAGTGGTATATTGCCTCTACCACCTCAGAACGAGATGTATGTTGACCCTTTTCATAGGATAGCTAGGAGACTATCTGTGGGTACTAGGTAGTGCCGAGTGTAACTCCACTTTTCCTAAATAATAAAATTTTGGTATTTTCTATGTAATTCTTATTAGAATTTAATTTAAGATTTAATCATTGTTTATCATTAAGTATTTTTCAAATTTTTAATCTAGACTGCTATTTTTGAACTTATTCAATAAATATTCTTGATTAAATATTTAATTGTTATTTTGATTATCCTAAACTAAGGATTAATTTCATTAGTGATTTTCCTAAATTTCAGTTTATTGATTGGTCATAATAGGGATTATTATTGTTGCCTAACTCTTTTCATCCCAATCTCTGTCAATTCAGCCAGCCTATTAGAGCCAGCCCAACCCATCCTCTTATTCAGACAGCCCGACCACCAGCTATTGAGCCCAGCCCATCAACCCAGTCTGGGGCGCGGATCCGGATCATGAGCCCAAACCCACAAACCCGCTAACCCTGATCTCTATTAGCCGTTAAATAGCAATTCCCTTCTATTCTTCGTTTCATTCAAATTTCCCCAACTTCTTTCCCTCCAGAGCTCTGCAGTAGGAACGTCGACGACGCCGACGAACGACTGCTCGACGGAAGGAAGGAAGGGTTCCACAAGATTCCTGATTCATCTCCACCGTTCCTTTCTAACCACCCAGCTCATCCTCGACCCTCCGATCTTAACGGCCTAACTGTCTCCACCACTCCGCCGATGCCCGCCTAACCGCCTCGCTGCTGCCCGACCTGACCGCCCAACCGCCTGCCCGTCGCCGTCGCGCCTATAAATAGGACCACTGATCCCTTCTTCTTCATCCACATTCTACTCGGTGAAGCCTTGCCAAAATCCAGTCTCGTCTTCTCTTTCTTCTTTCTTGTCGAGCCCCAACCATGGCGAGTGGAGCTCAACTCCATGCTCTGTGATGAAGACGGGAGATCGGCTTCCGATCTCACAGTAAGGAGTGTGTTCGCGTCTTCCAAGTTCGAGGGATCTGCCATGGCGTCAACTAAAGGTTCTCATTGAAGACTCAACAAAGGTCGACCGGCGTTGATTCTCCTTACGACGAGCTTCGTCGTGAAGAATCGAACTGACCACTCTTCCCGTTTGGTAAGTGTTGAATCATCACCCTTAATTTCCTGTTCCTGTATGAACTATCGGGTCGAATTACATTCAGACCGATGAAATTGTGGATCACAATCGATCGGTATATTTTGGGTATACTTGAATTTTGACTTGGTATGGGTTCTTGATCTGAATGACAATTCCTTTCTTTGGTTTATACATTGATTCCTGGGTTATTTCTCCAAATTTGGAGTCGAAATCATTCAAATTGAACACATGATTACTCTTTCTATTCTCGCGCATGACCTGTTCGATAAAATGCCCAGAAGAACGTATCGGCGAGCTGTGGACGCAGGGACACCATCATTGGACACTGCACTCCTGTGTCGAACCATTGCGAAGACTCAGGTAACAATTCTCGACCGTTCTACTAAATTTAAGGAGGAATGCTTGTTTGGATCGGTCGAGTATGTGTCGAGAACGTGCTACCGTGTCAATTCGTTTGAGTGTCCAGGGGGTGTGGACACGAATTGTATCCAGCAGACACGGGTAGAGGTTGGACACAAGACTTACTGTGTGGGTTGTTCGTCCAATATGACCGTTGGACTCTATATTCAAATATGACATATGGTTTAGTCTGGGCTTAGTTACTTGGTTGTGTTCAGTAATAACTCCATTATGGGGTCAAGTCTATGGCCAATATAAGCTAGGCTGAGTATTAGTTTAGTAATAGTTATTGGTTTTAGAGTTAGATTGGTCCAGGCTCACATGCATGAACATTGTTGGTGATATTAGGACTTATTTAGTTATGGTTGAATATTAGAAAGTTGGTTAGGATTAAGGAACAATTAGAAGGTCTCTAATTATATTATATTCTAATTGCCATTTCTATTTTAGGTGATCTAGAAGGCTTGGACAAAACCCTGAAAAAGTGGTAAGTACATGTACTCAGTATTACCATCATTACATGCATTGCACTCACACTTGTTATCGTGTCATTTATTTTACTTGTTCTCGATTGATTGCTTGCATTGTTTCTCGTGTCGGGTGGGGAACGTTCTAGAGACATGTGATGGACTAATATTGGACAAACATTGCCTGATAGCATACTCTATATGCCTTAGTCCATTTCGTGCGTGACTGATAGCATTGTCGTCAGACATGCCTGATTATTGCGTGACTGATAGCATTGTCATTAGACGTGCCTGATTATTGCGTGACTGATAGCATATTTTATATGCCTGATTACATATTAGTCCCCACATGTTGATAACGTCCAATTGCACATGTACACATAGTTAGTGCATATTTATATTATATTCTATTGTTTCTCTGTTCAGTTCTACTTGCTACATTGTACCATTCCATTGATCTTCCATGGTGAGTTATATTGAGTATATTGTGCTTTGCTCCTTTCCTGACTGGATCGTTGATTATAGGTGAGATGGATTCTTAGATTGTCATAATTGGCATTGGAGCTCGCTTGACATTGAGATAGCTAGTTTCATGTATATAGATTGATTGAGTGTATTTGATTATATGTCATTGTTGTATCATTTATATTTTATCGGCTTTGTACCCGGACATTCATGTATAAGTTGTAATAATTGTATAGTGGATATCTGTGATGGTTAGTATAGTTTTTGTGATTAGATGTTGTGATGAGATTACACTTGGTATTGATGACTAGACGGCTCACTACCACTGTCAATGACAGTGTAGGCCGGGCATGCATCGGCCCGAACCCGATTATTCAGGAGCAGAGCGTGACATATTTTTGTGGTGGCCCATGCAGGTCTCTATCTCATGGTACTTAGGATTAGAGTGCCATTGGAAGCCTGCGGAAATAGGAAACTCATCACAGCATAGGCCGATTGTGTGATTGTATGTATTTTATTATCTATAGTAATCTCTGAATTTTTCTATGTCTCATCGTGGTCTCTACAAAAGTCGTGATTACAATTCCATGACTTTTGGGGATCATCTTCTCCCACAACATTATCGGATTCTAACATCCTTTAGAATCTGGACTTCCTTGCTACTTAGAGATTAAGTCCGATTTCCAAACTCCTCATTTAGCCAGGCATTTCAAAATTCTCCATTGGTTTTTAAAGTCTATTTGATTTTCTCTATCCATTCCCCATTTAGAGTTTCAACTCATCTTTAGCCGTATTAAGTTCTTATTCCATTGACATTCCCATGACTAGTGTATCAACTCTATAATACATTCCTAATCACTCTTCTATTTTGATAGTCAATCTCTTGATTCTCAATAACAGATATTTATACTACATGTCCTTCCTGGTGTGATTGAATCTCTTAGTAAATTGGAAAGCTTGTTGAATTGAATTATCAAGGTACTCCTTTGGAATTCTAATAGATAACCATTGAAGGAATATTCGATATCCTACTATGGCGTGGCAGCCGCGCACTGCAACCATTTATCTAGTCATGAAAACTGTAGGTCCACTGCAGCCATCAGCGCACTGGCGAGGCAGGAGCTCTAAGTCGAAGTGATCTCAGGTATGTATAGGTTTCGAATATTCTCGAGATTATGTTTATATCCCTTGAAGTTGTTTTTCTATGGGTAAAGTTTAGAAATTATTCGGTACCTATCATTCTTGAGTCACGGAGCCGAGAGTTCATTACAGCCAGATGTACACTGGCGGGACATGAATTTTAGGTAAAGTGATTCCGAACACTACCAAAATAACCAACTTTAGCGACGGCCACATCCGTCGCGAATTCGTCGGTAACATAAATTACCGACGGCATAGCGACGGATATTTGATGAAAATGGCCGTCGGGAAATACGTCGTCGCTAAAATTTGTTCGTCGCTAAGCCGTCGGACAAATGATTAACCGACGGACTAGCGACTGATTACCGACGGTTGCCTTTCAACGGATTAGCGACGGATTAGCGACTTGTTCCCGTCGGTTTACATGGCATATAATATTAAAATATCCGTCGCTAAGCCGTCGTAAATAGGTCGGTAAAAGCGTATCAGAGAGGTTCCTGATACGCAACATCGGTCGCTATTCCGTCGCCATCCCGTCGTTAACCTCGACGTTATAGCGACGGATTAGCGACGGGTAGGGCGTCGGCCTGGTTCTGGAAAGCTTCTATAATTCCAGAACCATGTCGACGGATAATGGGTCGCTAAGCCGTCGCTAGTCCGTCGTCATCCTCGACAGATTAGCGACGGATTAGCGACCCATTATCCGTCGCTAAGTCTCTGGAAACCTACCATATTTCCAGAACCATGTCGACGGATTTGCCGTCGCTAGGTAGTCGATATTCCGTCGCTAATATTAATTGTACCCAGTTAGCAACGGAAGTTCCGTCGCTAGTTGGTCGCTAGATCGTCGCCACCTGCAAATTTATTTCAACCAGTTAGCGACGGATTGTCCGTCGCTCGTCCGTCGGTAACTGCAAATATTTATATAACCCAGTTAGCGACGGATTTTCCGTCGCTAGTTAGTCGCTCATCGGTCGCTAAAAAGATATATCCGTCGCTAATTAGTCGCTAGTCCGTCGCTAAATGCAACATTAATTAAAAAAAATTACAGAAACATTCTATTTCCTTTTCGTAAATATTACACATATTCATAATATCCAATATCCAAACATCCATGTACGATCAACAAATATCCAAATATCCAAATTCATAATATCCAATATCAAACAGAAATATCCAAACATCTATGTACAAATATCCAAACACAAATACACAAATTCATAATATCCAAACATTCATGTACGCTTCCAAAATATCCAGAATTCAAAATCCAAAAACAGTACAAATATCCAAAAACAGTACAAATATCATTGAGATGGATCGCGTCGTCGTTCGGCTCTGCGGATGTACTCTTCCACCATGTACGCCGGCACCTGGGACAACACATGCTCTGGAAGCGTGCGGAGCTGCTCTGGCGACATCAAGTCCATGAGCCTAATGAGCGCAGTATCCGGTACCAGGCGGACCTCGGCAGAACGGTCAAATGAATAACGTCCAGGGTCGGAAGGACCGGCAACCGCACTAGACGGACCGGGAGCAGACGGATCTGGACCGGGAGCAGAAGAAGGACGCGGAAGGCGCTCCAGCACATCCGACATTAGACTCCGCATTTCCGACATATCGGAGGTGAGAGTCGCAAGCTGCGTCCTCATATCGTCCGACGGGGGCGCGGGAGGAGGCGGGGGCGGTGGATATCTCGGAGTCGCGCCCTGCAACGACGCCGCCAGGGAACCTACGCCATAGACGCGCCCTTTATTAAATCCGCCGACAGACTCTACGAACACGTCATCGTAGCGAGCGGCCATAGAAGAGGGCGTCTGGGTGGGCGTCGTTTCGCCGACAACCTCGGCAGGGGGCTCAATCTGACTAAGGGCCTCACGATATGCATCCTATCCAATGAATGTGTTTATACTATAAGTTTTCCTAAGTTATAATCTAAATCCTATGTTTCCCTAAGTTATAATTTGAATCCTACGTTCACCTAATTAAGTTAACAATAATTATATTTCTAATATAAATCTCATAAACGTAATTACTTACATCAGTCGCCTGGGCCCTCGCGTCGACGAAGCTCCCGTCTGCCCGCCTCTTGTGTGTATGCAGGAATACATCGTAGGCGGTGACCGACTCCGGCTCTCTCCCCTCCTTTACCGCCCGTTGTGCCTGCATACGAAATATACGTCGAATTTAATTAACTACGTATATTAATAGTACCGAATTTAATAGTGAAATGAATTTGCGGTATCTCACCAAATCTGTACGCGTCGCTGCGTGGGGCCTTGAACCTCCTGTATGCAGACCAGCGGCCTGTCTGCTCGCCTTCGCTTTCTCTGATTTCTCCCTGTACTGAGCAGTATTCATCTTATCCAACATCTGCTCGTAGTACTCCTCCCGGAGCCACTTCTTCCTCGAATGCGCCGTACGAACGTCGTACACCGCATCCCGTATCTTCTTCCCGGCGGCGGCTTTGTAGGCCTTGCGAATCAACTCCTCGCGATGGAGGGGCCACCAGAACGTCGTCTGACATACAAATTAAATTATCACGTAATTAAAAAATTAGTGGATTAAAGAATAATTAATAATTAACCAAAAGATATATATATACCTTCATCTCCTCGAGCCAGACGTACTGCATGTTCTGAGGCACCTCAGAAAAATTGAGGTAGGGGCCATGGTAGTTTTCCCGGATAATTTGCCCGAGTATCCGGGCAGCATCATACGGGAAAAACCTACAAAGAAGCAAAGACTGGATTATTAACTTGAATAAATGAAACAAATTTAATAAATTAACTTAAATTTACTTACGTATCACCCGCGGGCCATAGCTCTCGTCGGTTCTCGCCTATCGGCCTCTCTGGAGGCGTCGGAGGATCCGCGGGTCCGCGGATGTACTCACCGGTAGCAGGATGAAGCTGAATCCGGGGGTACTCCGGGGGTACTTCGGTCCCAATGCCAAATAACGAATGCTCTCATTTATGAGTGTTGTTTCAGGCAATAAAACCTATAAACATGTATTGATAATTTAAATATTTTAGCTGCATATATTTTAATGGTAGCCGCATAACATATTATCTCAGTTACTTACGTATTTACGAAACCAGGACGTAAAGGTACAATCAACCTCTCTTTGAAGTCCCTCATCTGTAATATATGGTGTCCTCATTTTGACTTCACCTCTAAATACACTGTTAGAGAGAATAAAAATAAGTGTAGTCACTTAATTCACCAAATTAGAGATTATAACGAGGCGTAGTCACTTACTTCTCCAAATCTCTCACTTCTTGTATGTCACAATTTAACAAGACATATCGGTGAGCGGTATCATACTCATCGTCGGTCAACCACCGTTTCTTACTAGCCCCAATAGGCTTCCCCTTAAATTGAATATACCTCCATCCTCAACGTCTTCTTCATTCCTTTGAGGTCTATTTCGATTTGTCTCGACATGAGTATCGAAATAAATGGAGCAGAAATTTGACACCTCCTCGATAAGATATGATTCGCATATCGAAGCCTCTATATGAGCCTTGTTGCCAACTTTCTTCTTTAGATGGTGTAGGTACCTAAAGAGACAAATTATCTTGAGAATTAACAATGAATTGTAAAATCCACTTAAATTTCACTTAAATTATATCGATTTTTATTTACCTTTCAAAGGGGTACATCCATCGATAATGAACAGATGTACCGACACGGGCTTCGTATGCTAGATGAATCGGTAGATGCTCCATGCTGTCGAAAAAGCCCGGTGGAAATATTTTCTCTAACTTACAGATTGTTAAGACAATCTTCTCCTCAAGTTGTACCATATGTTGCACCGTCAGCTTAGTTGAACAGATATCCCTGAAGAATGTAGACAGCTCGGCCAACGGAACCCATACAGCAGAAGGCAACAACTCTCTCAAAGCAATGGGCAGTAATCTTTCCATAAACACGTGGCAGTCGTGACTCTTCATTCCCGTTAGCTTGCGTTCATTGAGATCAACGCATCTAGACAAATTCGAAACATAGCCGTCGGGAAATCTTAAATTAGATATCCACTTGCAGATTATTAATCTATCTTCCTTGCTCAATGTGTATGGCGCTATAGGCTTACTTAATTGTCCACCAGCACCCCTTTGTATCAAGTTCAGATGAGGACGCTTGCATATCTCGGCTATGTCTTGTCTTGCTTTTGGATTGTCCTTCGTCTTTCCTTTAATATCCATGACGGTATTGAAGACATTATCGAACACGTTCTTTTCGATATGCATGACATCAAGATTATGCCTTATAAGATTATCTTTCCAATAAGGCAAGTCCCAGAAGATACTCCGTTTGGTCCAGTTATGGCTTTGTCCGAACCCCTCGACACGATGGTTCGATGGATCTTCCATTGCGGTGGACAATTCCTTTACAGCTTCCCAAATATCGTATCCCGAAAATCTGGCAGGAGGTTGAGAAAATTCTTGTTTTCCATATCTGAACGCGTCCTTATTCTTTCTCCAAGGATGGGTCGCGGGCAGAAATTGACGGTGACAGTCAAAGAAAGAAGTTTTTCCTCCATGCCTAAGGCGGAACGCCTTATTATTTTCCATGCATATCGGACAAGACATGTTGCCGTGCGTACTCCATCCCGACAGCATACCGTATGCTGGAAAATCATTGATTGTCCACATGAGTGAAGCTCTCATCTGAAAGTTCTGTTTCCTGGAAATATCATAGGTCGTGACGCCGATCTCCCACAGCTGTTTCAGCTCATCCACCAATGGCTGTAAATATATATCGATGTTCTTCGTCGGATTTTTAGGACCGGGTATGATAGCTGTCAGAAACATATAAGGAGTCTTCATACACATCCATGGTGGCAGATTGTAAGGGATAAGAATGACCGGCCAGCATGAGTACTGAGATCCCGACTGTCCGAAAGGGGCGAAGCCATCAGCACATAGCGCCAGGCGTACATTTCTAGGCTCTGCAGCAAAATCTGGATGACACAAATCAAAATGTTTCCACGCCTCTCCATCCGAAGGATGTGACAATTCTCCTTCGTCCTTTATGCGTTCTTCGCTGTGCCACGTCATGTGTTCTGCTGTATTTAGAGACATATACATCCTCTGCAAGCGCTTCGTGATCGACAAGTAATGCATATACTTGTAAGGACGTCGTTTTCTAGTCGACTTTCCTTTTCCCTGTACTGGCTTGTAACGATTCGCATTACAGAAGCTGCAACTTTCTGATACGCAATTCTCTTTGTAGTACAACATGCATCCGTTGCGACAACAATCTATCTTCTCGTACCCCAGTCCCAGTTGTCGGACCATCATCTTTGACTTGTAGAAGTTTTTTGGTAGCTCTTTTGATTCCTTCGGTAACACCTCCTTGATTACTTCTGTGATCCGATTATAGCAAGCTTGTGGCAAGTTAAAATCAGACTTTATGTTCAACAACCGCATCGTCACTGACAGTGCGGAATGAGTCTCACAACCAGGATATAGAGAAGTATCTGCGTCCTGAAACATGTCATAGAACTCCTTCGCCTCGGGATTAGGATCCTCCGGATCAAAATTAGGCCCTGCCGCATCATACACCATATCTCGTGCAAGGTTCTGCAGATCTCCATAATCAACAGAGCATCCGTGGTCTTCGATGACATCCGTTGCAGCATTATCATCAAAAGCATAAGTAGCAGCTTCCGCAGCCTGTCTTTCCGAATATAGTTCACCTTGCGATGACCACAGGCCGTAATTACGTACGAAACCCTTACGGGTCAAATGATCTCTTACAGTCACCACTTCTTCGTAACGTCTATTGTGACATTTAACACATGGACACTTAATTTTGTTACCGTCCATGTACTGAGCTTTGCTCATTGCATAATTAAGAAATACTTCCACGCCTGCCTGAAAATCATCACTCACACCAATTCTACTCTCGTGTTGCCGTTTGTACATCCATGTACGATCAACAAAATAACGACTCATCCTCAATTTGGATGTGAAAATCTGTATCGTAAGACAAACTAAACATAAGAATAGCCCGATACCGATACTCATAAATTTGGATTAGGGTTAGGATGTTAGATATAAGTGAACTAGGTGATGTAGAGTACAATATAGGGAACTGTGAATGGACTGAAAGTTGCACATGAGAAGGTTCAATGAAGGGCCCATAAATGGGTTCACATGATAAGTTAGTAAGAATCCACATCACTATACATACTCCCCCGTCTCAGGAGTGTGTCTGGCTCCTATTTAGAACAGCACAGGTCACAACATGTCCAGAATAGCAAAACAGAGCTCTACAATGTATATCGGTATCGGACTATTCCTACGAGTATTGGTATCGGCGATATCAATACTCGTGTGAATAGGAGATTGCAATATAAGTCTAAGCTATCTAGCTAACATGTATACTTGCATTTACATTGTATCATAACTTGTATCTAGTTACCTTGCTAATCATGTATATACTCTTAACATATATGTGAAGACACTATACTAACATGTATTTAAATCAAGGTTCAAAGTATCGGTATCGGAATCGGTATCGGACTATATATTCCTACGAGTATTGGCATCGGCGATATCAATACTCGTGTGAATAGGAGATTGCAATATAAGTCTAAGCTATCTAGCTAACATGTATACTTGCATTTACATTGTATCATAACTTGTATCTAGTTACCTTGCTAATCATGTATATACTCTTAACATATATGTGAAGACACTATACTAACATGTATTTAAATCAAGGTTCAAAGTATCGGTATCGGAATCGGTATCAGACTATATATTCCTACGAGTATTGGCATCGGCGATATCAATACTCGTGTGAATAGGAGATTGCAATATAAGTCTAAGCTATCTAGCTAACATGTATACTTGCATTTACATTGTATCATAACTTGTATCTAGTTACCTTGCTAATCATGTATATACTCTTAACATATATGTGAAGATACTATACTAACATGTATTTAAATCAAGGTTCAAAGTATCGGTATCGGAATCGGTATCGGACTATATATTCCTACGAGTATTGGCATCGGCGATATCAATACTCGTGTGAATAGGAGATTGCAATATAAGTCTAAGCTATCTAGCTAACATGTATACTTGCATTTACATTGTATCATAACTTGTATCAAGTTACCTTGCAATATAAGTCTAAGCAATCTAGTATTGGTATCGGCGATATCGGTAGTATCGGCGGTATCGGATCGAAGTATCGGATTTTTTTGGTATTGGAAAACAAATAATTATTAATAAATTATTTACATTTAAAAACATATAATTTATACATTTAGGCATAATTTTAAGTGTTTTAAGTATTATTTCTTAGTAGTTTTGAAATTAAATGAAATTAAATTAAATGAAATAGTATTATTTCTTAGGATCGGGACATGCCAAACCGTATCCGTATCGGGGAATGCAACCCATTCCCCACCCCCCCCCCCGACCCCCCTGCCCCCATTCAACACCCCCCCCCCCGACCCCCCTGCCCTCTCCATTACCCACCCCCCCCCCGACCCCCCTGCCCCCATTCCCCACCCCCCCGACCCCCCTGCCCTCTCCACCACCCCACCCCCCGCCCCCCGACCCCCCTGCCCCCATTCCCGACCCCCCCCCGACCCCCCTGCCCCCATTCAACACCCCCCCCGACCCCCCTGCCCTCTCCACCCCCCACCCCCCGACCCCCCTGCCCCCATTCCCCACCCCCCCGACCCCCCGACCCTCATTCCCCACCCCCCCCCCACCCCCTGCCCCCATTACCAACACCCCCCCGACCCCCTGACCCCATTCACCACCCCCTCCGCCCTCTCCACCCCCCGCGAAGCCGACCCCCCCCCCCCCACTCCCCCCCCCCCGGCCCCAAAACCCAAAATTAGAGAAAGAGAGAGAGAGAGAGAGAGAGAGAGAGATACCTGGTAGAGAGAGAGAGAGAGCCGCGAGAGAGAGAGAGAGTTTTGGGGGGAATGAAAAATTCCCCCCCGTCGGTTCAATTTAAGTTAGGGCACAGAACCTAGCGACGGAATAGCGACGGAATAAATTAGTCGCTACACCGTCGCCAATTAAAAGGTGTTTTCCGACGGATATATCCGTCGCCAGTTAGTCGCTAAAGTTCCCGCCAATGTTTTAAAGATTTTACCGCCAACATTTGCGACGAATAAGCGACGAAAAAGAATCCGTCGCTAACGTTCGTCGACTTAGCGACGGAAACCCGACAAATTTTTACATTTAAAATTGGAAAAAATTATGTTATGTTGTCTGTCGCTAATCCGTCGCTAAGATGTCGGAAACTGGTCGCTATTAGCGACGGAATACGTCCGTCGCTAAACTTCCGTCGGTAAAGTGGGGTATTTTAGTAGTGGAATATGCATGAGTTCCGAATATTTTTAGACTAAATTCATGATTAGCCTCCTATCACCATTGACAACTTTACCTGAATTTATCTTGATTTTCGACCATGACTCAAATTTAATCGTGCCTAGACAATTTCAGTAGTTATGAGTAGATCGTGCCTAAATGAGTTATATTTCTTAATCGTGCCTATACTCTAATCATGCATGTGCTTGACTATGACTATGTCAATTGATTCGGATCGTGCCAAACTAAACCCTTCTAAATTTCGATTCAAGATCGTGCCTAAATATTGATTATATCGTAATCGTGCCTTGATGGTTTTCTACTAATCGTGACTATTTCATTCCAATTAACCTTGATCGTAATCCTCATTATCTTTAGTCGTAATTAAAATTTAATCACGACTATACTAATTCTAATCGTGCGTTGATCATTATCTCATTGCTTTTAAAATTATCTAACTATTTTAAAATCATGCCTAAATCATGCTAAATAGACTCTTCTATTCAAATCGTGCCAATTCATATTCTTTAATCATGCCTTAACAGGTTTGATCATTATTGTATTATCCTCAAATTTTCTTAATTATTCTCGTGCCTAACCATGCCAGATAAATTCCTATTTCATAATCATGCCTGACTGATCTTCGTGTCATTTAATTCTAGTCGATTCCTTTGAAATTTTGAGGACAAAATTTTTCTAAGGTGGGTAGATTTGTAACTCCACTTTTCCTGAATAATAAAATTTTGGTATTTTCTATGTAATTCTTATTAGAATTTAATTTAAGATTTAATCACTGTTTATCATTAAGTATTTTTCAAATTTTTAATCTAGACTGCTATTTTTGAACTTATTCAATAAATATTCTTGATTAAATATTTAATTGTTATTTTGATTATCCTAAACTAAGGATTAATTTTATTAGTGATTTTCCTAAATTTCAGTTTATTGATTGGTCATAATAGGGATTATTATTGTTGCCTAACTCTTTTCAGCCCAATCTCTGTCAATTCAGCAAGCCTATTAGAGCCAGCCCAACCCATCCTCTTATTCAGACAGCCCGTCCACCAGCTATTGAGCCCAGCCCATCAACCCAGTCTGGGGTGCGGATCCGGATCATGAGCCCAAACCCACAAACCCGCTAACCCTGATCTCTATTAGCCGTTAAATAGCAATTCCCTTCTATTCTTCGTTTCATTCAAATTTCCCCAACTTCTTTCCCTCCAGAGCTCTGCAGTGGGAACGCCGACGACGCCGACGAACGACTGCTCGGCGGGAGGAAGGAAGGGTTCCAGAAGATTCCTAATTCATCTCCACCGTTCCTTTCTAACCACCCAGCTCATCCTCGACCCTCCGATCTTAACGGCCTAACTGTCTCCACCACTCCGCCGCTGCTCGCCTAACCGCCTCGCCGCTGCCCGACCTGACCGCCCAACCGCCTGCCCGTCGCCGCCGCACCTATAAATAGGACCACCGATCCCTTCTTCTTCATCCACATTCTCCTTGGCGAAGCCCTGCCAAAATCCAGTCTCGTCTTCTTTTTCTTCTTCCTTGTCGATCCCCAACCATGGCGAGTGGAGCTCAACTCCATGCTCTGTGATAAAGACGGGAGATCGGCGTCCGATCTCACAGTAAGGAGTGTGTTCGCGTCTTCCAAGTTTGAGGGATCGGCCATGGCGTCAACCAAAGGTTCTCAGTGAAGATTCAACGAAGGTCGACCGGCGTTGATTCTCCTTACGACGAGCTTCGTCGTGGAGAATCGAACTGACCACTCTTCCCGTTTGGTAAGTGTTGAATTATCACCCTTAATTTCATGTTCATGTATGAACTATCGGGTCGAATTACATTCAGACCGATGAAATTGTGGATCACAATCAATCGGTATATTTTGGGTATACTTGAATTTCGACTTGGTATGGGTTCTTGATCTGAATGACAATTCCTTTCTTTGGTTTATACTTTGATTCCTGGGTTATTTCTCTAAATTTGGAGTCGGAACCATTCAAATTGAACTCACGATTACTCTTTCTATTCTCGTGCATGACCTGTTCGATAAAATGCCCAGAAGAACGTATCGGCGAGCTGTGGACGCAGGGGCACCATCATTGGACACTGCACTCCTGTGTTGAACCATTGCGAAGACTTAGGTAACAATTCTCGACCGTTCTACTAAATTTAAGGAGGAATGCTTGTTTGGATCGGTCGAGTATGTGTCGAGAACGTGCTACCGTGTCAATTCGTTTGAGTGTCCAGGGGGTGTGGACACGAATTGTATCCAGCAGACACGGGTAGAGGTCGGACACAAGACTTACTGTGTGGGTTGTTCGTCCAATATGACCGTTGGACTCTATATATTCAAATATGACATATGGTTTAGTCTGGGCTTAGTTACTTGGTTGTATTCAGTAATAACTACATTATGGGCTCAAGTCTATGGCCAATATAAGCTAGACTGAGTATTAGTTTAGTAATAGTTATTGGTTTTAGAGTTAGATTGGTCCAGGCTCACATGTATGAACATTGTTGGTGATATTAGGACTTATTTAGTTATGGTTGAATATTAGAAAGTTGGTTAGGATTAAGGAACAATTAGAAGGTCTCTAATTATATTATATTCTAATTGCCATTTCTATTTTAGGTGATCTAGAAGGCTTAGACAAAACCCCAGAAAAGAGGCAAGTATATGTACTCAGTATTACCATCATTGTATGCATTGCACTCACACTTGTTATCGTGTCATTTATTTTACTTGTTCTCGATTGATTGCTTGCATTGTTTCTCGTGTCGGGTGAGGGACGTTCTAGAGACATGTGATGGACTAATATTGGACAAACATTGCCTGATAGCATACTCTGTATGCCTGAGTCTATTTCGTGCGTGACTGATAGCATTGTCGTCAGACATGCCTGATTATTGCGTGACTGATAGCATTGTCATTAGACATGCCTGATTATTGCGTGACTGATAGCATATTTTATATGCCTGATTACATATTAGTCCCCACATATTGATAACGTCCAATTGCACATATACACATAGTTAGTGCATATTTATATTATATTCTATTGTTTCTCTGTTCAGTTCTACTTGCTACATTGTACCATTCCATTGATCTTCCATGGTGAGTTATATTGAGTATATTGTGCTTTGCTCCTTTCCTGACTGGATCGTTGATTACAGGTGAGATGGATCCTTAGATTGTCATGATTGGCATTGGAGCTCGTTTGACATTGAGATAGCTAGTTTCATGTATATAGATTGATTGAGTGTATTTGATTATATGTCATTATTGTATCATTTATATTTTACCGGCTTTGTACCCGGACATTCATGTATAAGTTGTAATAATTGTATAGTGGATATCTGTGATGGTTAGTATAGTTTCTGTGATTAGATGTTGTGATGAGATTACACTTGGTATTGATAACTAGACGGCTCACTACCGCTGTCAACGACAGTGTAGGCCGGCCATGCATCGGCCCGTACCCGATTATTCGGAAGCGGGGCGTGACACCGAGACTTAGCTGGGAGTCATGTATTGTTGCTAGATGACTCGAGTGTCCCCTAACGGTGATGCTATGTTGGGTAGCGAGATTCTAGAAATGGTAACGGTTGGCTTGGTTAGAAATTATTAGTCGAGTGATGACTCAGACTAGTAAGACAATTAGTATGCTATGGGTAAATAGATATGGCTAGAGAATATTGTGGCTTAGTATATATGAATGTTGATTTTGAATGGTTAGATGCAAATCATATGTGGCTAATACAAAGTTGGTTGCTAAGCTGAAAGTTTTAGAAATATTGTCGAAGAACTACAAAAATATTAGAGATCTGTGCCTTGACCCTAAAGGTGCAAGAGATGTTAATCCATCTTGATCACCAAAGGATAGTCATTGCATATGTGCATGTATGCTGAGGAATTGAGTTGTACTAGAAAAGTAACAAGCAGCGAATCAAAATATTTATGTTGAATAGATAATGGTTAAGTGATACATAAATTGTCGGATTGAATGGGATGAACTACTTGACCATTACTGCATGAGATTTAAGAATGTCCGTAAGATAGTTTGATGATTGAGAAACGAATGGGATTGAGAAATTGAAAATGTGTTGGATAATGTCGGTATAGGTGATTGTTGGTTGGGATATAGATTGTTGGCTTATGACTTAGTGCTGTGACTCTGTCATACGGACCGAATAATATGATTCCATAGTTATGTTAGGACTATCGGAACTGATGACCCTTGAATAGTTAGTCTTGGCTTATGGGTTCATATGAGTACAAAGGATTTGAAATAGAAATTGAATCATTGGAAATTTACTTGATGGATTATTAAATCGAAGTGAATCGTATATTGGGTTGGGAATTGACCGTAATGTTGATAGATCGATCTTAGTCGATCGTTGGGTAAGTCTAGAATGAGCCTCTGTGGGAATTATTTCCTCGAGGAAGACCCTGGATAGATAGACTTGACCCTAGCGACCAGTTGAGGACTTACCAATTGTTGGCATAGCCGACAATGGCGATTAGTTATTCAGACTAAGTTGATACCCATAGGTTTGGGTAGAGCTCCTTAGAACTGTCGGTTGCTTGTTGGCCCTAAGAAAAGGAACTAGTATAACCCTAGTAGCCGTCCACTCTAGGAAAGTCACCTGAATGATTAGGTATAGCTGTTGGTATAGCTAACTATTAAGACTGGACCGAATAATAGATGGCCGTTGGCGACCCATAGAATGACCTTGTGGCATTGAACGAGAGATGGTGATGAGTACGACCTAAGAATGATATGTTGTACGTATGCTTCAATATGAACCTTAGAGATGTTTGACCCTTGAGGATTATGTGTCGGCCTATAGCGGGAACTAGAATTGTGGGATAAGACTTGAGTGTACCTATAGTCGGGTAGCTAAGTTAATCTTGACTATTGCATAGAATTATACCCTGGCTCGGGTAATCGATAGTGGATGACGTCGGATTGTATCCTTTAGAAAACACGAATTGTCTCGGTGAGAAATATTGTTGGATTTGGGAAGGAATGTGATTGCATGTTGGGAACTCTTGATATGTTTGGCTCTAAGTTAGACCCTTGATCAAATGTTAGAAATGTTATGCTTGGGTATAGAGCTTAACCAAGTTGTCCCTGATATTAAGTATTGTGGCCTGGAAGATAGTGATTGTGGCAAAGTGAATAAAGCAATAAGTCAATTGAAAGGATGCTAAGTCGGATTTGGAAAAGAGAGTTATATCGTGGCTGATCGAATCGCACTAACATGGAAGTTGGCTGAAGTACATATATTTTAGGGACGCCTAAAATATGTGTATGGATCCAGCCGAAGTGATTGGTTGCGACTGAGATAACATTATGGGAAGAAATTATCGCACTAGCGCGGACTTTGGCTGAAATGCATATGTTTTGGGGACGCCTGAAATATGTGTATGGATCCAGCCGAAGTGATTGGTTGCGACTGAGATAACATTATGGGAAGAAATTATCGCACTAGTGCGGACTTTGGCTGAAATGCATATATTTTGGGGACGCCTGAAATATGTGTATGGATCCAAACGAAGTGATATGTTGCGACCAAGATATAAATGCAAAGAAAATATTGGCGATTCATTGAGAAGTTACAAGTAATTGAAAAAGAGATAGACAGATCGAATCGTTGATGGATTTAAATGGTACAGTTGGATAGCTATTTTGAGATGACCGAGTGTGCTGAAATGAATATTGAATTGAATTTGAATGAATAACTCGTTGTGAATAAGTGAATCTAGTAGATGAGTTGTTTCCTTAAGTTTCGAGGACGAAACTTTTTTTGAGTGGTATATTATGTAATACCCCGCTCCGCACGAGGCATTTGGTCGACTTATTGGATGGGATCAGAATATTGGACCGTGACTTATGTTGGGAATCGGAAGAATTGAGACTGACGCAGTCTCTCTTAGCTGGCTAGGCGGAATGGGTATTAGAACGTGGCTCGCTGGTAGAGCTACGCATAGTGGAATTGTGTGTGATCGGAACAGAAAAACCCTTTATTTCAAGTGAGTGGAACTGTCCTTCCTCCTCCTTACTCCTTCATGCTTAATAAATGAAGTATTGAAATGCTATGAATTGTCCCTAAATGTCCCATATGTTAGTTGCTGAATAATAGAGATGCTTATGCTAAGAATTATTGAATTGTACAACACATTGAACTGCTAATGTGATTCGATGTCTGAGAATGAATTGATAACATTGTCCCTTATGTTTAATGCTGCTGAAACGGCAAAACACTTGAATAATGAGATGCCTTATGAATGATAGAATAAGAAATGAACTGGCTATGCTATCGAACCAATGAACTGAATAAAACACTAGAATCATGTACTCTCTGTATATCTGTTGCAAGAATATGAAATGATGCATGTCCCTTATTAGAAATGAATGAATGAATAAATGTTCCTATGAAATGAATGAATGAATAAATGTCCCTATGAAATGAATGAATGTTACGTTCCTATTAAGAAATGAAGGATATGAGATACGTTGCAATGAAGCAATGAATGAGAAATGATAAAGCTGGGATCGTTGAGATCACCAAATGAAATGATGGTAATGATGAAATGAATAAGTCATTGAATATGACTAATGATGCATTGTTGCCCTTACTTTCCTTAATATGTTTTACTATGAGATTTTGTTCACAATCGAGTCGGACACGCATTCGCATGGTCATGGACAACTTGTATACAAGGTTTGAATAATAATTTTCTCGAACGGTTCCTAGGGCCCTGGGGACCGATTCGACCTAGGAGGAAATAATGATGAGTGCTATGGGAGCACGGATAAGACGGGGTGGCATAGAGGCTCGCCACCTACTATGCTGACCGCATTATCTTGAAATAAAATGAAATGAAGAGAGTCCATATGGTTTAACAACACCAGTGACCATGTAGTCAGGATGTATGCTAATGAATGTTTTGTGCAGGCAGAGTAAGTATATCTGATAACCTGTATTTGATGCAGGTGTGAGAAGTCGGCTATCGATAAGGAATCACATAATTATGATATTGTATATGTTGGTTCAACTTGCCTGCTAAACATTGCTAAATGAAATGATGCTGTGTTGTTGCCTTTAAAATGAGAGACTCTATAACATGCTCAACATGTTAAATGCGAATTTGCTGATGCATTGCCTTTTAGATCATTGCCATAACATGTTGAATGATAACAACCAAGTATGCTAAACGATGCCTTCAGAAAGTATTTCCATAATATGTTCAACATGTTAACTCAATGTTGCTTAGATGATGCCTTACACAAAGAAATGCTATACCATGCTAAGACATGTTTACTTCAATGTTTCTGCTCAAGAACTGTAAACTGATGCTAGGCCCCTAATAGAAAGATCAATCTAATAAATGCTGCTTAATGATTACCTCAAATGTTGGTTTAGGCGAGTGGGTTAGATTCTGCTCGCCAGTACATAGATGATGTGCTGACCCACGTTTTGTGGACAGGTGCTCGTGCTTGGAATGTTCTACACATGAAGATTGGCTTGATTGGTCCCGCGGCATCGAAAATTTGTTGGGCATACAGAAGCTCTCCTTGCACAAGATGATGTCTTCTGTTTATAAAGGACATAATGTATGGAACGTTGTAATCAGTTGTACCAGTGAGATTGTAAGCCAAGTCGGTATATCGAGTTGTAATCCAATGTATCCAAATATCAAATGTAAGCTGTATAGCATTGTTCAGTTGGCTTTCAATGTAAAGTGAGATGTGCTGTAAACATTGTACTTCAATACAAGTCTTGTACTCTTCTTCAATTATCAATAAAGAGAATAAAGTTCTATATATCTCTGTGTGGCTTCAAGTTACCCTTTTATCTCCGCTGCTATAAAGAAGTGATGTACTTCTATTGAATAATAGAAAGATTGTCCTCACTAAATTCAATTTATCTGCTTCTGTCGCTGCGATGTGTTCCTATTTGAAGAAAATAATTATGTAACATCTTTGCCTTGTACAAGTGCAATACCAGACTTGTACGACATCACGCCCAAGCGAGGACGATCGTTCCAAGAGATAAAATATGTGAATAAATGACTCTATGAATCGGGACGTGACACCCCGCTCCTTGACCCATATTTTGGGACGAAGCTGGAGGATCACCCGCAATCCCGCGACTACGACCTCTTATAGGTTCACGCTGGATCTGGAAGTTGCTCCAAGCAGAGGCTGAATCTGGGAGTTGTCCCATGCAGAGGAGGGTTACCGAAACCCAGAATCTTGTCTGACTTTTACCCCTGGACTAACACTAGTATTGTATCTTTTGGAATGAAAACAATTTTTTAAGCTTATATTGTACATGGAAAGCTGTTTAACATAAACGAGAATAAAGATTAAAAAAAAAATTCCGATCGAACACTGAAATATTTGAGAGAAATAGAAGTTATGGTCCCGGATCTCTACCCATTCCATTCCGTTGTCATTCCTTATTACAGACCATGCCCCAATTTGTCACAAGACAAAGATCCACACCCATTGTATCCAAAATGGAATGTTGTGATGCAAAGAGGATTCAACGCAGATCCCTACCAAACCAAAAATCTAACCTCCTTCCTTTCCTTTGTCTTTAATTATACGTTAAAAACCATATAATTAATATTTCATTACATTTACATTAACATTACATCCCTTAAAAAAAGGGAGGGAAATCATAATTATTAGATTTATACAATAGTCAACCGAACCCCAAACAAAATCAGGCCCGTCCGATCCGGAATCCGACGGTGGCTCTCACCAGCACTGGTCCGTCTCCCAAGTCCTCCTCCTCGAGGAATAACCCCCACTAAAGGAGGAGTATGTGGGCCCGGCGGCGGCCCTGCGGCGGACGAGGACCGTCCGGTCGTACTCGGCCCGCTTGGCCGGATCCGACAGCGTCGAGTACGCGGAGTGGATCCGGATGAACTCCTCCGCCGCCGAGGACTCGCCGGGGGCGGCGGCCGCCGCCACGTCGGGGTGGCACGTGCGCGCCAGGCGCCGGTACGCCGCCTTGATGTCGGCGCCGGTGGCCCCCAGGGGGATCCCGAGCACGTCGTAGAGAGAGGAGGAGGAGGGCCGCTCGGCGGATGGCACGTGCGCCGCCGATGCGGAGATCCGGAGGGGGAAATATCGGGATCGAGATCGGGAGGGGAGCTTCGGTGTCGGCTTGGGATCGGCGATTCGGAGGGAAGCGCCGACGAGGAATTGGGAGGAGGGGGAGAGAGAAGCGGCTGCTGCGGTGATCATGGGATAGGAGGAGGAGCTCTGCTGGCGATTTGATCGATGTTATTGGGATAGGGGAGGGGGAGGAGAAAGAGCTATATAGAAGGAAATTGGGGCCCAGGTACCTCTCGTGGGCCCCGCTAACTGTGTTGTGGGCCCCACTGTGTTGTCCTGTAACCTGTTGAAGTGTTGAGTCATGCTGGGTGCTGGACCCAGACCCGTTAATAGGTTTAATATTTACCGTTCCATGTTGGACGTATAACAATTATGACCATGACCAGTCTTGTAAGACCCATTAGTCTATGGACAGGATATGAGTTTCATTTGCTCCTCAAATCTAAACACTGCAACCGAACTAAGGGCCTGTTTGGTTGGATGTAGGTACTTGAAAGTGTGAAAGTGGGAGTTTCATGGGATTGTAACTCATTTGAGTTACAATACATTCCACCTTCCAAAAAGTGTTTGGTTGGCAAACTTTTTGTCCCCCCGCAAGTTGGCACTTGCAATGTAGTTTGTTTGGATGACCACTTGAAAGTGGCGTTGATGGACTTCGTGTGTTTGGTTAGGACATTGCAAGTGATATAATCACCCTCATGAAGAATGGTAAGGTTACCCACAAAAAAATTATGAAACATGTTCCCAGCAAATTGACATGTTCCCAGCAAATTGATATCTATTAATAATTTTTTCCAGCCAATATGATACATGTTCCAAACAAATATGATACATGTTCCCAGCAAATTGATATCTATTAAATTTTTCCAGCCAATATGATACATTTTTCCAACAAATATGATACATCTTCCCAGCAAATTGACATGTTCCCAGCAACTATGATACATGTTTCCAGCAAATATGATACATCTTCCCAGCAAATTGACATGTTCGCAGCAAATATTACATGTTCCCATGACTGGGGAATGTTCCCAGCAATATGACATGTTCCCAGCAATATGATACAACGAAACAAAATCTTGTTCACAAGGACAATATGGGCTCAGAGAATGAAAACTGAAAATAAATAAAACTTGTTCAGGAGAACATTATGGGCTCAGAATGTCGCAAAATGTTCTTCGAAAAATATCATCATATGAAGAACATATCAAGAAAGAAAATTCCTCTGTACAAAATATAGGTCCGGCAAACCAATCAAATAGGATACATGTTCTCTGCAAATATGATACATGTTCCCTGCAAATATGATACAGAAAACCAGCAATATGACATGTTCCCAGCAATATGACATGTTTCCAGCAAATATTACATGTTCCCAGCAATGGGAAATGTTCCCAGGCATATGACATGTTCCCAGCAATATGATACAACGAAACAAAATCTTGTTCACAAGGACAATATGGGCTCAGAGTATGAAAACTGAAAATAAGCAAAACTTGTTCAAGAGAACATTATGGGCTCAGAATGTTGCATTCTCATATTTGCTGGGAACATGTATCATATGCACATTGAAACACAATTCATCATAGCCCATAATGCATTCTCATCATCGCCCATATATTATAAGAAAATAAGACCAACAATGGAACATCTTCCCAGCAAATATGACATCCTCCCCATTTTTGCTTGAAGTCCATGAAAGTGGAGAAGAGAGACTCTTGAGGAACCTGGAGAAGTGCTCGCTGGGTCCGCTGGGAAGATGTCATATTTGCTGGTTTTCTATATCATATTTGTTGGGAACATGTCATATTTGTAGGGAACATGATATAGAAAACCAGCAAGAATACATTTACTCTGCAAATATGATACATGTTCCCTACAAATATGATATAGAAAACCAGCAAGATGACATGTTCCCAGCAAATATGACATGTTTCCAGCAAATATTTAAATGTTCCCAGCAAATATTACATGTTCCCAGCAATGGGAAATGTTCCCAGCCACATGTAGGACATTATGGACTCAGAGTATGAAATCTGAAAAAAAATTAAAACCTGTTCAGGAGAACATTATGGGCTCAGAATGTAGCAAATTTTTCTTCGAAAATATCATCATACGAAGAACATATCAAAAATGTAAATTCCTGCGTAACATAAAATTGCCACATGTATCATATTTGCTGGGAACATGTCATATTGCTGGGAACATGTACTGTTATTTGTTTCACATTGAAACACAAGTCATCATAGTCCATAATGCATTCTCATCATCGTCCACATATTATATAAGAACTGGAAGGAATAAGAAGATACAAGGAAATAGAAAGTGCCCCCAAATTCAGAAAAAATTGAAGTCACCAAGTTATGCATTGTCATCATAGCCCATATATAAGATTTCAAGAAATCAAAACTCATCACAGCCCATATATATGATTTCAAGAAAGCAAAACTCATCAAAACTGAAATCAGTTAAAAAAACCCAAAACACAAGACTAAAAAAAAGTGATTGGCTCAAAGGATTCACCATCCCACTCATCATCGCCAATTTAAAAACTTGGCTACCTCCATCCATCACCAAATTGGTGGGGGAGGCCATCAAGTTTTGGTTCTCATCGTGGGGCACCTTCTTCATTTGTGTTGTCGGGACTGAAATGGCATTTTAGACTCAAAGGTTGCACCTTCCTCATCATGGTCTAAAACTAGGCTACAAGTTGGCTACCTCCGTCCATCACCACATTGGTAGGGGAGGCCACCAACTTTAGCTTGTAATTAGGATGCACCTTCGTAGCTCATTCGAAGACAACTCCTGCACCCAAACAGTACATATCCATTGTCATTACATTGTCATTACATTATAGGTGCAGACAAAAAGAACTTGGGTCTACACAAATAAGTTGGTTCTACATAAAATATATGCATACTAAAATCGATACAAGTAATGTTAGAAAACCCAAAGTGACAATAATGGCCGATGGGTGGCCATTGCACACTTCTTCCCCCTTATTTCCACATCGTTCATCCTTGTAATTAGAGTGGAAGTAACCCATTGCCTCCTCATAATCTCGGCACTTGAAATAACAAGCGCCTTTGAACCCATTCACTTGCATGTGACATTCAGGCCAGGTTGTGTACACCCCTGGCTTTCTTTCTTTCAAAACAACGTAGAACGACATGCTACAAAGATATGAAAAGCATAGATGAAGCATTGAATTAACAGAAAACAGCACCATGCTACAAAGATAGAAAATGCAGTCGATTGCTACAAGACTACTTGTCTTGCATGAAATTATGTAGCCATGCCCGATGGAAAATGTACTCTCGGGCAACCCTATAAACATTATTTTTTTCCAATATTTTTCCTAATATTTTTTTTCCATTCCAACATACGATACAAAATTTCATATGTAAAAAAAGTGACAGATCCATAACAAAATTTGACAGATCGACCCATTATGTAGTGATTTTTCCCCAATTTTTTCCCGTTTTTTACATATGAAATTTTGTCGAATAATGAAAAATTCGACAGATGTATAACAAATGACAGATTTATACAGGAAAAGAAATCGACAGACATTGGGGAGGAAAATCACATATGAAATTTGCCATATGAAATATTACAAATAATTGATTTATTTCCCAAATTTTTTGGGAAAAAATGACAGATCTATAAGCAAATATTAGAATCTAGTGATTTTTTCCCCAATATCCAATTATTTGCCATATGAAATTTTGTCGAACAATGACAAATTTGACAGATCTATAAAAAAATGACGGATTTATACTAGAGAAAACAAAATCGACAGATATTGGGGAGGAAAATCACTAGATCCATAAGAAAATATACAAGAAATGGAAGATCTTTGCCAAAAATTGTAGATCGGAAAAAATTGGGATGAAATTAGCAGAAAATTACTAGATCCAGAAAAAAATTTACTAGATTAGGGAGGAAAATCACTAGAGAGGGAGGAAAACCACTAGATACGGCAACGGACGGCGGAAGAGCGCACCCAGCGAGCACTTCTCCGGTTTCTCAAGAGTCTCCCTCCTCCACTTTCATGGACTTCAAGCAAAAATGGAGCGGAACTCAAACAAGAGTTTTCGGAGGAGACAGGGACTGCGGAGCAGTCCCATCAACCACTTTAAGTCCATTTACTCAGCCGAACCAAACAATGAAACTTCCTTCACATCCGGTGAAACCCCACAAAAGTCCCCACTTTCACCTCAGTTGGACCCAACCAAACAGGCCCTAAGCTACCTCTTTTAGTCAGCAATGAGAGCTTCATTAGTAAGGCCCATTCCATTTTCTAGATTTAGTATATTGGAGCTCATTTTATAGAATAATAAGTCTTATTCCTATTATCAATTTTTACAATTTTGGTCCCAACCTGTCCATAGGTGCTAAAGGTTGGGCCTCCAAATTTCTAAATTCTAGATTGTAGAAACTCGTTTTGTAGAATAGTAAGTTCCAATTTGGAGTCAAATTTTCTAGATTCTAAACTTTATATTATTTTTTTCCTACATTAAATTTTGTCCACACAATTTTTGGGACCGGAGCTCACTTTATCATTTCCTACTATTCTCATACAAATCCAACACATTCTACATTTACCTTCTTTTTGAAATTTTGGGCTCCAAATTGCATTGGAGAGTCACAACTACTAATGATGCTCTGAGAGGTATAATTTCTTTGGCTAGACAGTCGATCTAGGAATCAAACCACGAAAAAGATGTGAACATGTGTTTAAAAATTGGAGACAGTGACCCAAATGACATGCAACGCAGCGTGTACAAAGTTCTCGCATAACACAAACATCGCAAAAAAAAAAAAAAATACCAAACACTACTAAGTTTCTTTTATATAGTCAAAGTTCTTTCAAGTTCTACTCTTGCTCCACTCTTCTCATCTTCTCTTAGCACGCCAACTAAATTCATTCGTGGGAGGTTTGCATGAGTCTCTGAGAAAGAAGTTTGTGTGCCACATGGATCGAGGAGTAGACAAAACACTAAGTTTGTGAGAAATGGTATTAGAGCCAGGTTGATCATCGTCATGTCGTCATCCGACGTCGTTCAGGAGCATCCCGGATTGCTCAAGGAAAGATCCACGAACACCAAAAGGGACAAGAGCAAAGTCGTCGTTGGAGCGTGCCCTTGAAGAGTTGGAGTCCTACATGTAGCACTTAGAGAATGGCACAATGGATGTAGAGCTACAAGTAGAGCAAAATTATGAGATTTATGAAGAGTTCTCTCGTGGATTTGAGAATGATGTTTCCAATGCTATGACATTATTTCGAGAGTAACTTTGTGATTATTGTGTTGAGTTCGAGGAGGATTGTAAGGCGATTCATGTCAAGATTGAGGAACTTTGCGGGGATCGCAAGGCGGCTCATGTAGAGATTGCAGAATTGCATAAGGAACTTAAGACCAAGATCGATGATTCTCAAGAAAGATATTGACAATGGTAGGACTTCGAGTAGGGAAGCGCCAAAGACAACATATCCTAGGCCAAAATCCTTCAACGATGTCCAAGACACGAAGGAAGTGGAGAATTTTCTACATAACATAAATCGATACCTAAAGGCTCTTTGCATCTAGGATGAGGCTGAGAAACACTGCTTCACTCTACTTCTTACTGATGATATTATATTGTGGTGGCGTCACAAGTGAAGGGAAAGAGAGAAGGGTTTATGCTTAATTGAAACATGTGAGGATCTCAAGAAGAATATCAAGACCCAGTTATATCCAGAAAATGTCGAGTTCGTCGTAAGAAGGAGCTTACGACAACTCAAGCAAACAAGCACAGTGGGATATTTTTCTTCCTTGACGGTTTGCAACCATATGAATGAGGCATAAGAGTTGTAGAGGCAATGTGTTTAAGACTTAAAAATTATCGTCTATGTAGCCAAAAATCTTACAGAGTATTGGCGGAGCGATATATTGAAGCAAAATCCAAAGACCACCACTAATGCCAATGGTGAGGGATAGAAGAGGAGCAACAACATAAATGAGGCTCCATCGAAGGACAAGCAGCAGATGAAGCCTCAAAAGGAGTGCACAATCTCGTGCTATGTCTGAGGAGGAAATCACTTTGCACACGGTTATAAGGACAAGGAAAAGTGGGTGAATGTGGTCTAAGGTGACAAGACGAAGGACGATTGTCACGCCCCAGAACTAGAATACTGGAGAGCGGGGGACAGACACAGCCAGCTACGTACATTGAAGTGGATCTCACCTCGCAATACGGTCACGGCTGTCTAGATGCATGAGGGTTTACTACAAGCCATCGGTCTCTTAAGGTCAATAACAAGCCTAGTGTCTCAATCTCAAGCAACAAGTAGATATAACAAGATGGTAGATCATCAGACATACAAGGTAAGACGTCCCATATATTACATATTCAGATGATCATGAAGCTAGTCATACAAAATACGAAGACTAGCAAGAGTTTAAGTCATACATGATCAACCCTACGATTTGTCAATCATGTTACAGCCCGTAGGCAGACAGTAAGTAAAGTTGCAACGAGCTAACACTTGCTCGACGGCTAAACGCCTCAAAAGAATATTTTTTACAAGGGAGTGGGAGAACAAAATAAAAATCCACTCGTTGCCGGGATTCCTTCTAGTGTTCACCATCTGGCAGGAAAGTTGGGAGATCCTCGGTAGCTGCTCCTAAATCTGGCCATACAAAACCAGCTGGGTCAAACCCCAGAAAGAGCAAGTGCCACAAAGGGGGCTTCACTTAAGAACTAAAACCAGCATGTCAGCACATAAAGTCATAGGTGAAATAACATAAGACATGAGATAAAAAAAACAGGATGATAAACGATAAGATAACTAGAGGACTATTCCGGTAACCAAGTTACAACCCGTAAACCAAACAAGGACCGGGGTTGTAACCCTTCACCTGAACAGAACTTAGCCTCGAACCAATTATCGGTAAAGTAAAGCATAAACAAGCATGTCCGGAGATATCCATGCACCGGATCTGGGCAAGACTAGACAAGATCGGACTCCATCCATCATTCACGTCCAAGCAAAGAGTACGGCTTGATACTTAACTAACTAGGATTATCACAAGCTTAGTTACTAGCAAGATGCAATGAGGTACGCCTACGGCCACAAGCCCTGTAGACTATCCAGGTTATCCAGACGCAAGGTTCAAGATTAGAGTTATCATGCCTTGTTAGGTGACTTGGATGCAACACATGACAATGTGGATAGTAATCGTTTCATGTAGTGCCCCACATAACAGTGAGCGCGCTGGAAATGTGCCCTACTCGTCGGTAGGCTACAAGTCCATCAAGGAAGGCGCCCAGATAACGGGATTGCTTGTAGCCGAAATACCTCTCTATATGCTCTACTTGATCAATCTAGTCATTAACCTAGTCAGATTCAGTATGAATTCCTGACCGTGGTAACCAGGGATACATGTCCTAGACATGATGCGAGACAAGACTGGTTGCTTATACAAGCATATTCAATACAATCACCCACGGTGTCAAGAATTTACTTAGCATGTCAGGTTAGCTGTCGTAACAGCGTATCAAGGTTATCATGTCAAGATTACTTGTCAAGGATACACCACGGCGGGTCACCATCATGTCATGTTACTTATCAAGTTTACTTATCAAGGCAAGGGTGCGTCACAACGGACCACCATCAAGAATTATCATGTCAATTTACTGGTCAAGAGTGCACCACGGCGGGTCACCATCAAGACTTATCCTGTAAGGTCATAATGCCATTTCGTGTTTACGCAAGTGCACCACAACGGGTCACTGATCATGCAATTCCATCACTAAGCCGTGTTCAGATTAACATTCATAAATAATGTCATGATCACATCGGGTTCATGTCGAGTTTATATCAAAAAGGCGTAAGGATATAAAATGGGTGCAAAAATCCTAAAAAGGGGGATATGGGGACGTAATGCGCCCAAGGGGGAGGAGCAAGGGGTACTGTGGCCAACAAGTGGCATTAGCCAAGTTGTGCCAGGGTAACAGGTTGCGCCAAGGCAAGTAGGGTCAAGTCCAGTTGCGCTTGAACGTCAGGTTGCGCCTAGGCACTAGGGGTGCCAAGCACTAGAAAACACGAGGTCGGGTCAAGTTGCGCCAGGAAGAGTCAGGCAAAGTCATGTTGCGCTAGGCACTAGACTGCGCGAGGCTAGATTGCGCATACCTCAGGTTGCGCATGAGTCAGACTGCGCACGAGTCAGACTGCACACGAGTCAGACTACGCACGAGTCAGACTGCGCACGAGTCTAGATTGCGCACGAGTCAGACTGCGCACGAGTCAGACTGCGCACGAGTCTGACTGCGCACGAGTCTAGATTGTGCTGCGCTAAAGAGCACGCGTAACTCAGTGGCACAAGCTAAAAAGCTCGCACACACTGCTCACTGTCTTCTCCAAATCAACAAGAACTCCATGGTTGAACCCAAAGCTTCAAAAATCCATAACTTAGTCAAAACAAGTCCAAATACAACTTTCTAATAGTCAAAATTGGGTAGAATGAAATTCTCTACAACATGGAACCATCAAAATTTGAAAACAAAGAAGTTTGATAGATCAAAACCACTAAAATCCAAAAATGACCAATTTCTAGATCTACAAAAATGAAAGCCTTAAAATGGAAAATGATAAGTTCTAATGTGTCTTAGAAACATGAAAAGAAGCTATTGGAATAATAAAAATGGGTTCTCTTGTGGAAGCAAGTTGCACTTGTCTAAGGGGTGTTCTTGGTTGGTGGTGGGTTTAATGGAGAAGGAAGGAGTAAATGAGAAAGTGGATGAGAGAGAAAAGTTAGGTGGGTTATAAAAGGGGATGGTAGGTTTAACATGATGAACCAAAGAATAAACCAAGCCAACCCAAAATAAACTAAGTTAAACCATTGCATGCCATGATGAACCTAATCATGATTAAACTGAAATTAGCTAGCCATGCAGGAAAATAAAATACATGTCAGGATTCCGTATACGTATACTGAAAATACGTAGAACGGAAAACGGGGGTGACAACTCTACCCACCTTAAAAGAATTTCGTCCTCAGAATTTAATCAAGAGGCTAGAGATGTCGAGCAAGCTATATCAATTGCAGGCAATATATGCCTAGCAGTCAATCAAGTAATCATTCATGCAAGCAAGGAACTTAAGCATAAGGCATAAGAAAGACATTATACCTTACGAGTCAAACAGGTCGGGATATCGCGATCGGATATCATCCTCACATTTCCACGTTGACTCACCCAAAGAGTGATGACCCCAAGCAACACGGACTAAACTAATAGTCTTGTTCTTGAGTATCTTCTCCCTCCGGTCCAATATGGATACGGGTCTCTTCTCATACGAAAGGTTGGTACCAACAACCAATTTCGAATGATCAAGGACATGACTCGGATCCGGGATATACCGTCGTAATTGGGATACATGGAAGACATCATGCACCTCACATAACGACGGTGGAAGAGCGAGACGATAGGACACTTCACCTACTCGCTCAAGGATATCAAACGGCCCTATATACCTAGGACTGAGCTTTTCTCGCACGCCGAATCGAATGACGCCACGGGTAGGCGAGATCCTAAGGAATACATGGTCACCGACAGAAAATTCAAGGAGACGCCGATGAGAATCGGCCCAATGACGCTGGCGATCTTGGGCAACTCGAAGATGATCTCTGACTTGTCTGACCACCTCAATAGTCCGTATCACCATCTCTGGCCCAAGCATTTGCCTCTCACCGATATCGTCCCAAGCTAAAGGAGATCTACACTTCCTGTCGTACAAGGCCTCGAAAGGTGCCATCTGGATACTAGCCTGGAAACAGTTGTTGTACGAGAACTCCACGAGATACAGGTGATCTTCCCACGAACCACCGAAGTCGAGTGTACATGACCGCAACATGTCTTCAAGAGTCTGGATCGTACGTTCTGACTGACCATCTGTCTGTGGATGGTTGGCTGAACTGAACTTGAGACGAGTCCCTAAACTCTCTTGAAGACTCCGCCAAAAGTGTGAGGTGAATCTTGAATCTCTGTCGGACACAATACTGACTGGCACTCCATGCAATCTGACTATCTGCCTGAGGTACATCTCTGCAAGCTGATCCATCGACTGGCCGATTCTGAAAGGAAGAAAATGAGCTACCTTCGTAAGACGATCAACTATAACCCAGATGGCATCTCTTCCAGCTGGGGATCTAGGTAATCCAGTTACAAAATCTAAGGTAATGTGCTTCCATTTCCATTCTGGGATCGGTAAAGGTTGAAGAAGTCCAGTTGGTCTCTGATGTTCGGCCTTAACTTGTTGACAAACTAAACAACGAAAGACAAACCGGGCTATCTCCCTTTTCATGCCATTCCACCAAAAATGCTGCCGAATATCACGATACATCTTCGTACCGTCGGAATGAATTGAATACTGAGAACTGTGGACTTCTGCCATGATTTCCTGTCTGATATCTCCACTGGGTACACAAAGATGCCTTCCATGCCAGAGTGTACCATCTTCATAAATGTATAACTCTGGTCTCTGTCCTGCCACATATTCTGTCCTAAGCCACTGAAGATTAGAATCTACTGATTTAGCTAACTTGATCCTCTCAACTATATTGGACTGAACTTGTATACTGGCCATCAATGCCACATTGGAAGGAAGAACAACTTCAATACCCATCTTCTGAAGATCTGCTAACAACTCTGGCTGCGCCGTTAGAAAATAAACTCCAGCTTTCCTGCTCAATGCATCTGCCACTACGTTGGCCTTCCCAGGATGATACTGCAAGTTGATATCATAATCCACAAGTAGCTCTAGCCATCTTCTTTGACGCATATTAAGATCCTTCTGGGTAAACACATACTTCAGACTCTTGTGGTCGGTGAAAATCTCCACCCGATCTCCATACAAATAATGTCTCCAAAGTTTCAATGCAAAAACTACGGCTGCTAACTCCAGGTCATGTGTTAGATAATTCCTCTCATGGTTACGAAGTTGACGTGACGCATAAGCGACTACCTTACCATGCTGCATCAAGACACATCCTAATCCCTTGTCGGATGCGTCGTAATAAACTAAAAATCCTCCTGTTCCGTCGGAAAGAGTGAGAATGGGAGCCGTCATCAATCTCCGCTTCAACTTCTCAAATAAACTCTGACACTCTGCTATCCAAGCAAACTGCACATCCTTACGGGTCAACTGCGTCAGTGGTGCTGAAATCCGAGCAAAGTCTGACACAAAATGTCGGTAATAGCCGGCCAATCCGAGGAAACTCTGAACTTCTACGATGGTGCTAGGTACTGGCCATGTCTCTATAGCCACTATCTTCTGGGGGTCAACTTCCACTCCACCTCTGGTGATGATATGACCTAAGTACGAGATACGATCAAGCCAAAATTTACACTTACTGAACTTCGCGTATAACTGGTGCTCCCGGAGAATCTGAAGAACTACATGAAGATGCTGCTCATGCTCTGCCTCATTCTTGCTATAGACTAAGATGTCGTCTATGAACACTATCACGAACTGGTCCAAATAGGACATGAAGATACGATTCATGAGGTCCATAAATACGGCCGGCGCATTGGTCGCTCCAAATGGCATAACAAGGAACTCCCAATATCCATATCTAGATCTGAATGCTGTCTTCGGGATGTCCTGCTCTCTGACTCTGATCTGATGGTACCCTGACCGCAAGTCAATCTTCGAGAATACTGCTGCTTCCTTGAGCTGATCAAATAAATCATCTATCCTTGGCAAAGGATATCTATTCTTAATTGTTACAGAGTTCAAGGTACGATAATCAACACATAATCTTGACGTACCATCCTTCTTCTTCATAAGAAGCATTGGAGCTCCCCAAGGTGATCCGCTAGCACGAATGAATCCCTTGGTTCTAAGTTCTTCAATCATCTTGTACAGGACCTCCAACTCTGATGGTGCCATCCTATAGACTCTCTCTGACACTGGTGCCGTCCCTAGAATCAAGTCGATAGTGAACTCTATCTTTCTCTCTGGGGGCATGCCTGGAAGCTCTTCGGAAAATACGTCAGAAAACTCTTCTACAACTCTGGGAAACTGAACTGCTGCTGCTACGGCCATCCGCAATGCTGGAGAAGAAGGTTCTACTCCGCCTCGAGAAAATGAAAACTCTGGCTCACCGGGAATACTAAAAATAATCTTGCCGACATGGCTATCTATTCTAGCATACTGGTCCCTCAACCAATCCATTCCTAGGACCACATCATAATCGGCCATCGGGAACTCTATCAATCTAGTGGAAAACTCTCTACCGCTAACTACGATTCGACACGAAGAAAACACCCTATCTACACCTATAAGTCCGTTACCAGTAAGTATATTGAGCCTTACTGATAATGACTCGGGCTCCAGTCCTATCCGTGTCGCAAATCGTACAGACATAAATGAATGCGATGCACCTGAATCAAATAATACTGATACAGAAAAAGAGTTGACGAGAATGGTACCTGCCACCACCTCACCTGATGCCAACTCCTCCTCTATGGTCAAAGCCATCGCTTGACCGTGCCCTCTGGGTGCTGGTCCCCTCTGCTGGAAACCTCTCTGGCGGTTCTGAACCTGAGCTTGGACCTGGGCATACTGTTGCGGTCGCTGCTGCTGGA
Source organism: Iris pallida (assembly GCA_029216955.1). Lineage (NCBI taxonomy): Eukaryota > Viridiplantae > Streptophyta > Magnoliopsida > Asparagales > Iridaceae > Iris > Iris pallida. The sequence goes on along the minus strand of JANAVB010039620.1, from coordinate 21,069,930 downwards.
ATGCCTGAGCCTGAGGCGGCAATAGCCTCGGAGGCTGATACTGCTGCTGCTACACTGGTGCTGGTCCCCTCACCGAAGGACTAGTCTGGGCCGATGAGGATGAACCGGCTCTCTGTGGGCAGGACCCTATCATGTGATCCGGTGCCCCACAAGCCAAACACAATCCTTGTGCTCGGCGATATTCTGACACTACATGCCCTGGCTTTCCACAATGAGTGCAGCCCATTGTGGAAGACTGCCTCCGCTTCTGCTGCTGAGGATACGTCGGAGTCGAATGCTGAACCGACGTAACTGATACTGCCCTCCTCGGAGCTCCAATGGTCAAGGCCCTAGCAGCCGGGGCTGGGGCTGAGGACTGGGTCATCTGACCATAGGACCGCTTCCGTCCTCCAGTTCTGTCTACAATTCTCTGCGAGGTGTACTCATGCCTCTTAGCTGCCCGTAAAATAGCATCAAAGGTCTGATGCTCAAACTTCTCCACTGCTAGAATGATCTATAGGTGGAGTCCCTGCTGGAACCGCTGCGCTCGATCGAACTCGGTTGCCACCAAAGTGGGAGCAAACCGACTCAGTCTTGAAAACTCGGCCGCATATCCATCGACCGTCCTACTCATCTGCCTGAGATTGGTGAACTTCGTCTGTAGGTCGTGCCGAGCTACAGCATCGAAGTACTTGATCTGAAACTTGTCACTGAATACCGCCCACGGGACAGGCGTTGCCAAACTAACTGCTATTATCGTCCACCAGGTACGGGCTAGGTCCAATAACTGTAGGAGCACCACAGCTACCTTCTCTCCTTCTGGAGTCTTGGCTGTATCTAAGATAATCTCAATGTCCTGGAGCCACGCATCAGCTGCAATAGCGTCTTCACTCCCATCAAAGAATGGAGGGTTGAGGCGCTTGAAACTGCTAGCCGTACTGTTCCCTTGATAACCAATACGGCACATGGCATCATGTACTGCCTGGTGCAGGGCATCGCCCCGACGATCTTGAGACGCAAGCAATGTCCTGATGAGACCCACCAAGGTTCCATCGTCAGGCTCTGCAGGCTGGACGGGCTGAACTGGGGGCTCGGGGTCCCCGAAATGCATGACTCGGAAGGCCGCTCCAGAGTGCTGGACTTGGTCTCCAGGTTGCTGCTGGTCCACTGGAGGTGCTCCGTCTTGCTGATCGATAGGACCAGGAACAATACCGCTGAAGAAACGACATGGGGAACAATAAGAAAGGACCATGATAGATCGAGGATATAAATATGTGATCAGGTCAAGGATTCTGAAAGATCAGAAGGTACGAGTAGAGATCAAGGGCGAGTGCTGATTGAGACATCTATCCGGTAAACCCTCACACATCTTGATCTACAAGACCTGCATGGGCCACCACTTAAACCGTGTCACGCCCCAGAACCAGAATACTGGAGAGCGGAGGACAGACACAGCCAGCTACGTACATTGAAGTGGATCTCACCTCGCAATACGGTCACGACTGTCTAGATGCATGAGGGTTTACTACAAGCCATCAGTCTCTTAAGGTCAATAACAAGCCTAGTGTCTCAATCTCAAGCAACAAGTAGATATAACAAGATGGTAGATCATCAGACATACAAGGTAAGGCGTCCCATACATTACATATTCAGATGATCATGAAGCTAGTCATACAAAATACGAAGACTAGCAAGAGTTTAAGTCATACATGATCAACCCTAGGATTTGTCAATCATGTTACAGTCTGTAGGCAGACAGTAAGTAAAGTTGCAACGAGCTAACACTTGCTCGACGGCTAAACGCCTCAAAAGAATATTTTTTACAAGGGAGTGGGAGAACAAAATAAAAATCCACTCGTTGCCGGGATTCCTTCTAGTGTTCACCATCTGGCAGGAAAGTTGGGAGATCCTCGGTAGCTGCTCCAAAATCTGGCCATACAAAACCAGCTGGGTCAGACCCCAGAAAGAGCAAGTGCCACAAAGGGGGCTTCACTTAAGAACTAAAACCAGCATGTCAGCACATAAAGTTATAGGTGAAATAACATAAGACATGAGATAGAGAAAACAGGATGATAAACGATAAGATAACTAAAGGACTATTCCGGTAACCAAGTTACAACCCGTAAACCAAACAAGGACCGGGGTTGTAACCCTTCACCTGAACAGAACTTAGCCTCGAACCAATTATCGGTAAAGTAAAGCATAAACAAGCATGTCCGGAGATATCCATGCACCGGATCTGGGCAAGACTAGACAAGATCGGACTCCATCCATCATTCACGTCCAAGCAAAGAGTACGGCTTGATACTTAACTAACTAGGGTTATCACAAGCTTAGTTACTAGCAAGATGCAATGAGGTACGCCTACGGCCACAAGCCCTGCAGACTATCCAGGTTATCCTGACGCAAGGTTCAAGATTAGAGTTATCATGCCTTGTTAGGTGACTTGGATGCAACACAAGACAATGTGCATAGTAATCGTTTCATGTAGTACCCCACATAACAGTGAGCTGGAAATGTGCCCTACTCGTCGGTAGGCTACAAGTCCATCAAGGAAGGCGCCCAGATAACAGGATTGCTTGTAGCCAGAATACCTCTCTATATGCTCTACTTGATCAATCTAGTTATTAACCTAGTCAGATTCAGTATGAATCTCTGACCGTGGTAACCAGGGATACATGTCTTAGACATGATGCGAGACAAGACTGGTTGCTTATACAAGCATATTCAATACAATCACCCACGGTGTCAAGAATTTACTTAGCATGTCAGGTTAGCTGTCGTAACAGCGTATCAAGGTTATCATGTCAAGATTACTTGTCAAGGGTGCACCACGGCGGGTCACCATCATGTCATGTTACTTATCAAGATTACTTATCAAGGCAAGGGTGCGTCACAACGGACCACCATCAAGAATTATCATGTCAATTTACTGGTCAAGAGTGCACCACGACGGGTCACCATCAAGAGTTATCCTGTAAGGTCATAATGCCATTTCGTATTTACGCAAGTACACCACAACGGGTCACTGATCATGCAATTCTATCACTAAGCCGTGTTCAGATTAACATTCATAAATAATGTCATGATCACATCGGGTTCATGTCGAGTTTATATCAAAAAGGCATAAGGATATAAAATGGGTGCAAAAATCCTAAAAAGGGGGATATGGGGACGTAATGCGCCCAAGGGGGAGGAGCAAGGGGTACTATGGCCAACAAGTGGCATTAGCCAAGTTGCGCCAGGGTAACAGGTTGTGCCAAGGCAAGTAGGGTCAAGTCCAGTTGTGCCTGAACGTCAGGTTGCGCCTAGGCACTAGGGGTGCCAAGCACTAGAATGCACGAGGTCGGGTCAAGTTGCGCCAGAAAGAGTCAGGCAAAGTCATGTTGCGCTAGGCACTAGACTGCGCGAGGCTAGATTGCGTATACCTCAGGTTGCACATGAGTCAGACTGCGCACGAGTCAGACTGCACACGAGTCAGACTACGTACTAGTCAGACCGCGCACGAGTCTAGATTGCGCACGAGTCAGACTGCGCACGAGTCAGACTGCGCAAGAGTCAGACTGCACACGAGTCAGACTGTGCACGAGTCTAGATTACGCTGCGCTAAAGAGCGCATGTAACTCAGTGGCGCAAGCTAAAAAGCTCGCGCACACTACTCACTGTCTTCTCCAAATCAACAAGAACTCCATGGTTGAACCCAAAGCTTCAAAAATTCATAACTTAGTCAAAACAAGTCCAAATCCAACTTTCCAATAGTCAAAATTGGGTAGAATAAAATTCTCTACAACATGGAACCATCAAAATTTGAAAACAAAGAAGTTTGGATCAAAACCACCAAAATCCGAAAATGACCAATTTCTAGATCTACAAAAATCAAAGCCTCAAAATGGAAAATGACAAGTTCTAATGTATCGTAGAAACATGAGAAGAAGCTATTGGAACAATAAAAATGGGTTCTCTTGTGGAAGCAAGTTGCACTTGCCTAAGGGGTGTTCTTGGTTGGTGGTGGGTTTAATGGAGAAGGAAGGAGTAAATGAGAAAGTGGAGGAGAGAAAAAAGTTAGGTGGATTATAAAGGGAGATGGTGGATTTAACATGATGAACCAAAGAATAAACCAAGCCAACCCATAATAAACCAAGTTAAACCATTACATGCCATGATGAACCTAATCATGATTAAACTGAAATTAGCTAGCCATGCAGGAAAATAAAATACATGTCAGGATTCCGTATACGTATACTGAAAATACATAGAACGAAAAACGGGGGTGACAACGATGAGTCATGAATGGGGGATCTGATGGGAGCCTTACGCTTGCTCAAAGCCTTGAAGAGAAAGCTTGTCACGACGAAAGTCCCAACGTTTGAGAATATATGTACATGGTGTAATAAGTTTCCAAAATACTTTATATTTTCATTATATGACATATTAAGATTTATAAAATATTAGTACAATCGTTAAAATTAATTTTAAAATTTGACCTAAGTGATTTTGGGCAAACTGACCTGTAACTAATCGGATGAGATACCCATGGCCTTTAAAGTGTACTAAGACTCCAAAGGGGCATGTTTATAAAAAATTTAGGAAATAAATTATATGTATACCTAAGAAAATTGATAACCAACTAACCATAAAAATTACTTCAAAAAACCCTAATTATAGAATGTTTCAAAAAAAATTATTATAGCATCTTATACGCATATAATAATACCACTACAACAAAAAGACCTTTTAATGACGCTTGATAAGTGGATTTCATGACGGCTGATAAAGAAGCGTCATCAAAGTTTGAAATATCTTTTTTCTATGACGGTTTAGGCTAATTCTGGGCTTTTTATAACGTTTATAAAACAAAGCGTTATTAATAATTTAGAGCGGTGGTAAACTTGTAATTATTTTTTAAGTTTAATTGTTGGCAATCAGTGGCTATAGCCCGCCTCTCCCCCAAAATATTCTGGTCTTCTCCTTCTCCTCCTTTCTTCTCCCTCCTCTCCCCCAACTCCAAAACCCTAACCCTAGATCCAAAATCTTTGAGGAGGGCCTCACGCTCCTCGTCGCCCTCCAGGACAAGCTCGAGGCCGTCGCGCACGCGATCGACAAGAACGCGAAGGAGGAGCGTTAGGGTTCTGCTTGTCCTCTTCTCCGCGCTCTCCCTCTCCTTCCTCCGGCGTCGTCAATGTCGTGGGTCCGCAACCTCCGCCGCTTCATCGGTTCCGGCACCGGCCTCGGATCCGAAGCCCTCATGGGTCAGTTCCTCTTCCTTACACCCTCCTCTCCTCTTCTTCTCCTTCCTTTCCCCCAACTCCAAAATCCTAACCCTAATTTTGAAGAAATTAAAAATCCTTTTATTCCCCATGCGACCCCGAAGGCCACCTCCACCGCGATCGAAAGGAATCTGATTCTCTTTTTGGTCATTATTTTTGGGTTGGAAACAGAAAAAGTTTCTTCCTTTAGGTTAATTTGGGCTTGGTTTGTTCACGTTGGAATAAAATAGGTCTCCTTCAGAAGAAGAAAAAAGAATAGATCTAATATTGTTTGGTTTGGAACAAAAAATGTTTCTTCCAGGGGATGTAATTTAAACTTGGTTTGATTCTATACTCATGTTGGAATAAGAATCTATTTTCTATTTGGGGTCATTTTTTTGGGTTGGGAACAGAAAAAGTTTCTTCCTTTGGTGTAATTTGGTCTTGGCTTCATGATATGTTCATCTTGGAATAATGGGTCTCCTTAAAAAAAAAGTCTAATTTTGTTTGGCTTCATCTATGTTCATCATTTTGTTGGAACTACCCTTGTCTATTCCGCTTCCGCAACTGTAGGGGTAACCCTCCTTTCATCAAGTATAATCATACATAATGATATTAGAACTGTGGAAATTACTTACATTTAATGGATCATGCATCATCTATCACTGGAATCCGATACACATTTTATTCTCTCTTATTTCCTGTCATTGAATTGCTTGTGAAACTCATGATCCTGAAGTATATAAAATAGTAATACCTGGACCTGCTTGTACCCTGTCAACATAATGCAAGTTAAATTCTTATAATTCTCTCATTTTGGACATTAAAATTTTAATGTTTACCTCATGATACTATGACAGAAACTATTTGATTCATTGTCGAGGATGCAGGTTAAATTCTTCTAGAAACAATCCCTTCATAAATGGTGGTAGGGTTGACTTCTTGATTGTCTCAAATCTACATAAGAGGAAACATAATGTGGCACTTGGATGTGTTTAAGCCTAGATTGTGTCACCCTTGACTAGAGTTGTGTTTAATTGCAAGGTTTTCTTTTCCCAAGGATAAATCTGGGTTGTTGTTGGTTCGTACAATTCATATCATAAAACAGTGACGAATGGGAGATTCTGTTTCGGAGTGCTTGTTCTTATTTCCTGTGCTTCTTGGGCCTAGCCTTTAATTTATAAGCAGCAAACATGAAATTTTTGCATCGTTTTCATTCTCGCTTTCCTGCTTGAGCTTAATTGAAAGGGTTTTCTTGAGGCTGAACCTGTACATGTATCTTAGCGAATATGATAACAATGATGAGATCCATGTGATTTTCTTCGTAGAATGGAAGAAACATAGGATATTTGTTCTTCATTGCTAGGGGTAATTAATTTTCACAATCTATTATCTACTAATATTAGCGTCATACTGTGAATTTGTAGTATTCAGCATTGACTTCTGAAGTCCGAGAGGGGCGTGGAAAAGTTCCAGTTGCAGACTACAAAGTGGTGAAGTATGTCAGTGAAGGAAACAATGAAATGAATTCTAATTCCAAGGAGTTAAAGTGTAGCTGCTATTCATTTTGCATGTGCCCTGGTGGACAGGTAGAGTTTATTCCGGTCGCTTGGTAGGAGAATCATCCAATGTTCCAAAGTTCATCATGACAGGTTGTCCTAACAAGCACGGATTCAACTGAACTCTGTGTCAATGGAATGTCTTTTTCTTGCCGTGCATCTAGATGGGCAAATGCAGCACTGGTTGTGACTGTCTCCTCAGATGACTTTGTTTCTTTTCGAGGTCATGGACCCCTAGTAGGTGTTGAATTCCAGGTAATGTCATTGTTATCTTCAGGAGGACTAGACTTAAGATTCTTTAATATCAACTTCCTACATGATTCTATGCTATCTCCTGTTATCGATTTTAGTAAAGGGACTAGTAAGGAGGATACCTGACATCAACATTCTGTGACATCAGCTAATTAAATAAAGTTGTTGTGCCATTAGATTGTATATTTTGTGACAAGAGGTAAAAGTCTTCTAATGCCGAAGATAATCTTCATGAGGTAAGCATTAAAATTAAGAGTTTTTTCTTCTAATTCTCTCATTTTGGACATGGATATATTTGCATTACGGAGTAAAAGAAGAAATTGCATATTATATTATAATTGGGTGAAGACTGGAACTTTTATGTGGTATCAATAGATAAAGCTTTTTCTGATATGATACAAGTGTTAGCAAGTATTTTGGCTTCTTCCAGATTGGTAAATAGTTTCTGTCATAGTATCAAATAGTTTCTTGAATATGAATCATTTCACTCTTTGGCAATGAGTACATTGAAGAAGATGGCTCTACCGGTAAGTATTTTACTTCTCTCTAAGTATGTGTAGCTTGACTTCTGGAACAGTTAGTAAGTTTTCTCCTAAGCTAACATCTTTTTTGGAAAGAATTTAGCTGTAGTGATTATTAATTCTTTTGTGGTCAAGTATACAATAAATTTGATTGTTCAAACTTAAGAAAAAAAATTAGTAGTTCTAATTCTACCTTTAGTTAAACTAAAATTTAAGAAGATGAGGTTTAAAGCATGAACCATTGATATATCGTTTTTAATGCCTTAGTCATTGAAGTTTTTGAAGATTAGCTCATAGAGCTCTCTCTATTTTCAAATTTGTAAGTTGGTGTTATCTTAATGTGTTGATAATACTTGTTATAGATGCATGGAGGAATTGTAGCTAACTAGTATTAATTTTCTTTCTCAGGTGCACATGAAGATGCAACTATTATTACAGTGGTGGGATTTGCTACACGTGATGCTGACAGTTTTGATGTGCTCAAGTTGAAGCCAAAGTAGTTACTTGTTTTGAGGATTCATTTAAGTAGTAGTTGTAAATATATGTATTTGGATACCCTATTTTGAGATAATGTAATGAAGATGGTGATATAACATTTCGATGTTTTCTTGTGAATATAGTTCAAAGTTGTTGTTTTAAAATTGAATTGAGAGGTTTTTGGAAAGTAATATATAATGTGCAGTATTGAGTGTTATAAATGTGATGAGTTCAGTAATATGAGTGTTATAAATGTGCTGCATTGAGCCTATACATATTATCTATTCATGACGTTTTAAAATTGTTCTGAATTGTGCACTATATATTAACTATTCATAACGCTTTTATAGAAACTATTCATGACGGTTATTTTATGACGCTTTTAAAAAATATTTATAACACCCGTTTTTATAACGGTTGCTGTAGGAAAAAAAAGCGTCATGGTTCGTCATTAATGACGCTTTTTAGCCGTCATTAAAAGGGTTTTTTGTTGTAGTGTACCCCTGCTGGTACCAGATCCCACTGGAATCAATGGAGGACCGCCACATCAACGTGGTCTGACACGCACGGTCTCTCCCTCGATTCGACAAGCAGCAATGTTGGACAAAACACTAAGCATATGTTATAGGTGATCTTTATCTTATTCTTATCAGGAAAGATCGAGTCGGCACATGCCTAATTCTACCTGCGAAACTGTGGTTTTCGACATAACTAAGGAGGAAGATGGACCATAATAAATTTTTGCAGTGGCATACCGATGGCTCGGCGTAGCTATCATAAAGACAGAGAGGTTGACGATTGAGGAAACTATCGAACAACGAAATTAATGCAGTATACTTTTAGGTTATTTATAATTTTGTATTCAATGTATGGGTGACAAGATGTAATTTTTTTAAAAAGGCAATTCGTAATTACTCCGACTGCAGCTAAAAAAACACTCGAACCGAACCGAACCAAATAATTAATTCAATTTATTCGATTTATTCGGTTGGAATAATTCTATATTTAATGGGTCGGGCCTAAAGTTGGGATTGTAATTAAATTATAGTAGAATTATAATTTTTATATACACATTTGTTGTATTTTAAAGTTGCGTACAAAGATGGACTAGTTGTTAAATTAACAAAGTTGGAATTCAAAACATATATATATATTTAATCATAAAATATATATAAAAAAGCGGGTATTTACATAATTGTATAACTCTTATTCACTTTTCAGTTTTAGACGAAACCGAAAAAGAAATTTTAGTATTTTCAAAACTGAAACCGAACCGAATCTCTCATTCGGTTCGGTTAGGTTCGATTTTCGGATCAAAACCGAATAATGCTCACCCCTCGATCCGACTGAATTTTTCAACTAAAATAAAAAATGACTATCAAAATTTAAATTTTCTAGAGGAACTCATAGAGATCCTATTTTTTAAAATTCGATGATGAAAAATGGTTGGATTACATAAATTTAATCACTTAATTTTCGAAAAAGTTCCTAACAGATCGAACGGGAGACCGCGCACGTAAAACTGAGGACACATGGCACGCCCTCATCGGTCAAGCTGTGGACCTCACGAAACCGAGCCCCCTCTATCTCCGGAGCACAGCTCGACTAATGAGGGTTCGACACATGTTGATTCTGGCGACGGTCTTCCTTCACCATCCGTAAATAATCATTCTAAGAGATAAAAATAAATAAAATAAATAAATACATTTCAGTATATAAAATAGGGAAGATTTATGAAATGCCCAAAAACTAAAAAAGTTTTACGTAAAACCCACCGCTAAAAAAACTTTCATCGCGTGCCCAGAATTAGAGAAACTTATCCAAAGCGGGTTCCAAATGACCCTTTTGCCCTTCCTTTTAATTTATTGAAAACACCCACGAAACTGCTCTTAAAAAAAGTTTTGATACTTCATCTTCTTCCTTACGCTGCTCACTTTCGAATCTAGGTTTTCTCCTCAAAAATCTTCAAAAATTCGTCGAAAAATTTCGGAAAGACTGGGACAAACGACAAAAATGCTAAAACGGAGGTCCAAACATCATTTTTTTGCAAATCTAAAATTTCGAAAGGCCGTCTAACGGTAAAACGGTTACTTTTAGTCTCCTCGACGATACGCTCATTTTGCGACAAACGGGACCTCGTTTCGACCTCCCAGTCAAAAGTTATGGCCCTCCAAAGTTTCAGATGACCATAAAATGCAGGAGAATGGTCATTCTCCGTGTTAGAACACGAAAAATGTTAATTTCACATGAGGGTGGTCATTCTCCGTATTAGTAACACGGAGAATGGCATTCTCCGTCTTAATTTACACGGAGAATGACCATTCTCCGTGTTAGTAACACGGAGAATGACATTCTCCGTCTTAATTAAGACGGAGAATGTCATTCTCCGTCCCGAAAGTTACACGGAGAATGGCCATTCTCCGTCATAATTTAGACGGAGAATGGTCATTCTCCGTCTTAGTTTACACGGAGAATGGTCATTCCAGTGTTAAAACGCAAGAGAATGACCATTCTCCGTGTTAAATAAAACGGAGAATGTCATTCTCCGTGTTAAATAAAACGGAGAATGACATTCTCCGTCTTAATTTAAACGGAGAATGTCATTCTCCGTGTTAAATAAAACGGAGAATGACATTCTCCGTCTTAATTTAAACGGAGAATGGTTCTCCGTCTTAATTTAAACGGAGAAT